>JAQFYH010000733.1:0-11298 GCA_034694405.1 Scolopendrellopsis subnuda
CTTTAGGAATTCCCTATCGATTATTGCTAATCGTACCCGAGTGGTCAAATACGCAATGTAACTAACTTATTCCGTGGAAAAATAAAACCTGAGATCAACCTTACGAGGGTCAACACATTGAGAGATATGACCCAAAAATAAAATGCAACAACATTAAAAATTTAAGTCAAAATTGATGCATTTCAAGCAGCCAGACTAGCAAAATGTATTGCATTCTCAGATTCTGGCTGGAAAATTTTGTTTTTGGCGAGAAATTTTTGAAATTTAAGTCAAAATTGGAGCATTTTTAAGCATTTGGACGAGTAAAATGTGTTCATTGTGCTATAGTTTTTCGCCATAAAATTTTTATATATTATAATAGCTTATATAATATCTCATGTGTTTTCAAGCATTCTGGGTGAAAATTTTGGGTTTTTGCGGCAAAAGGCCATAAGGGCGCCCCCGAAGGCGGCGCTCTTACAGCTTTAAGGAGCTTATGGCTTAGAGGGGGCGACTCGCCCCCCTTGCCCCCTAGATACGCCACTGGTGATGTATGTAGCAATCCAGTCACAAGGGGGTCCCCTGATACCATAGTGGGTGAGCTTTTTGATGAGGATGCTATGGTTGACACTGTCAAAAGCTTTAGAAACATCGTAGAAAATAACTATGGAATTTTTCATGTGGGTAATTTTGAAGAGGAGATTTAAGATGGCATCTTCGGTGCTTTTATTGTCACGAAGCCATATTGTGAGGGAGAAGGTTTGTTATTAAAATATTTTCTTAGGCGTATTTCAAAACATTTTTCAGACACTGTCGAAAGGGTAGAGAGGATGGATATTGGCCGAAAGTTTTTGGGACAATAATATTGCCTTTTTCTTTTTGGATTGGAATTGTACACTAATTTTGAAATGATCGGGGAAGATGCCATTAGAGAATGATCTATTGGCAGTGTCAGTGATAAAATCCAAAACAAAGCCGCCGTTGAACGCTTTCAGCATGATGGCAGAGATTTCATCGTACCCAGGGGCAGAGTTTTTGAGTTCCGAGATAATGCGGCTGACCTCATATCGCGTGGTGGGAAGAAGTTTCCTTGACGTTTCGGGTAACACTCGAAACGTCAATTTTTGGAGAGGATTGACGGTAAATTGGGATTGAAAATAATCCGCCATCGGATCGCATTGATTTCTTTAGCATCCGTGATGCGATTATCGTCAAGACGACTTTGGCAAATGCTGTTATTTTAAAAACTAGGAAGTATTTGCGAAATGACATCAGCCAACACCTGCGCATCGCAAAGTTTATGCAGGGGCGTAGATATGGGGGGGGGGCGGCGGCCGAAATTTTTCGGTCCAAAAGATACTTTCAATCAAAATTCCACCGGAGCGCTTAACAATGCACCTAATTTAGCTCCAATTTCGAAAATTTTCTGGCCAAAAACTTACTGAAAAAAAAAATGAATAATTTTTTCGAGTTTAAGCCCCCTTGAAATTTTGAGCTATCTACGCCACTGCTGCTGCCTTTACTTTTGTAAGGTCGATAATAACTAAGAATTTATGACTTTCGATCACCAAAGAGATTACTTATTTAGCGTGTTCGCCACGATATTTTAGTGTAATCCAACTACGCAAGAAAATACTTTGTTACAGCAATGGAATGTAAAAGCTTATTATATTATGCAAGACGATCTAGCGCGAATTTAATTAATGTTTTATTTCGACTCCACAACTGCATTTTTTTTACGCAGAAGTCTGGTGTACGCCACAAGATATTTCAGTGTGTTTCAAAAAAATTCGTCACGAAAGACAGAAAATAATTGCGATACAGACTCCCAACGTGTAACCAGCTTATTTAATTATGGAGAAGTTCAAACGATTTTTAAGCGAATTCTTTGGCAACTGCAGAAGTCTGGTGTGCACGGTCAGGACGTTTATAACTAAGTCTGTAGTTTCGATTTCAAGACTTCAATTACAATAATGTCTCTTATTCATTTTTAGATGCCGAGGAATGCCTAGTCTACATTTTATAAAAATTCATACTATTTTGAACATTTTCTGCGCAATTTATTGATTTTTTTGCCAATATGAAGTTGGAAAAGTTCAATAAATGTATAAAACTATTCAGATGTGCTGTAGTTTTAGTATCTTTGAGTCTTCTCTTCTACTATTCGTTTGAACGTGCGACGGAGTTTGCGAAGAGATCGATTGTGTTTGAAGCAACAATTTTGGGTCTGGACCACAAACATCCACCATCGATCATCATTTGTCCGAGGTACGTAGCCGAATTTTGTAATTTATTGCTTCGCCCTCCCCCTCAAAAACCTACTGCTTGAAACAACGTCTTACGGTTTTGATAAACAGGAATCTATTATTTATTCGTATGCATGGAAGGATAGTAAGATAAGAACACATAAAACTTGGACAAGCAAAATTAAAAGAAAAATCTGAAAAATTAAAAAGTTAAACATTATAAAAGTAAAACAGGAATCGATGTAAGAAAAATGTAAGAATAAAAAGAAAAACATTTTAACTTTTTTTCTTTAAGTGACCAAGCACTTCAACAGCGTAGGTTGAACGGATATCTGAAACTGAGTCGTCGTTACAACTTTAGCGACTTAAAACACGAAAAACCAGTCAAGCGCATGGAACATATTCGCCAACAGCTCATGACAAATGCTGGAATTTCGTACGACGAAATTACCAAAGAATTGTACTTCGAAGTTGATGAGTTGATCGAGGTTAGTACGCTTACCAGATATCGGTATCTTGTCAACGTGTTTTTCGTATTGCTACAATCACAAATCAATCCATATTGGTTGTGACCCATGGGTCTGCGACAGCTTTTTCCATCCTTAACCAGTTGGCTTTTGAGGCTGTCGCTACTCGGCTTTGGATAATTGCGACAATTAACTTACTCGGGGGCTGAGAGGACTAGACTGCTTCCAGGAAAAGCTTTTCAAATTCGTTTTGAACTAAAATTTCGTAATCACTGCAATAGGAAACAATTATCCAAAACAGAAGAGGATTAAAGAGCTCATCCATTAGTAGGTTACCTGCCGTAATTGCTCGAAAATCTGTGGCGTCTTTAAAGGATCACATTGGCTTTATAACACACTGAGTTTATTGTTACAAAAGATAATGGGCCCGATTCTCGTTACTTAAGTCAAAAACTTAAGTTCCAAAAAGAACCTGCAGGGAGGGAAAAAAACTATTTCTATCGCTTCACTTTCCCTCCCTGCGGGTTCTTTTTGCAACTTAAGTTTTTGACTTAAGTAACGAGAATCGGGCCCAATAAATACATACACTTACTTGCTTTATAGATTGTCTATATTAATTATTTGTTGTTTCTGAGATAAATTTAATTCATTTTACGAAAAATTTAAAATCTAACCTTCTGATTGGTTGAACTCGTCCTGACAGGACGAAATGCGTAAAATGAATTCAGAAACAACGAATAATTAATATAGACAATCTAAGGCAAACAAGTTTATTTATTTTTTATCTTTTTAACAAACTAAGGGTGTTATAAAGGTAACGTGGTCCTTATTTATTACATTTCTCAATATTGTGTAATAACTTTGAATTAATCACGTAAAACAGTTAAGAAACCTTTTTCAATCTTGACTAATTTTTATGCTATAGCAAGCGTCATCGGTGAAATTCGTTCGCATCGATTGATCGCGGACTAATCACGGTTCAGACACACACACACACACACTATCACCCTCACACAAAACGATATTGTATAATTATTAAATTTCAGACAACTGAGTCATATACGTATAATATTGAATCAAAGAAAAAAGAGAGATTAAATGCGAGTAGGTGGGAAAGACGAATATATTACCAGAGTCCGACAAGAACAACCTTGGCCTGCTACAAGTTAAAAGGTGAGTCCAATCTGCCTTCAAGATACATATGTGGGATCATCCATAAAGGATGTCCGGAAACAGAGGGAAGGGGTCTAACTATTCGGAGTTAGGGAAATGGGCATAAGTTTATAAGTTTTCCGGACATCCTTTTTGGCTGGCCCCTATAAGTCTAGTTGTTTTTTACTCGCGTTCAGACCAGATCTGAAGTCTCCAACAAGTGGCGGATTAACCACAGGCCAAACTTACTTGTCTGATTACAGATGAGGTGTTGCGCAACTCCAAACCTCCGTTTGCAGTTTCTCTACGACTAATTTCATCAGAAACTGATGAAAACATTCCGTTTGCAAGTGTGAGTTGTTCTGTACCGTATATGCATGCTATACACAGAAACATACTTAGAGAATAGTTTACAAATAAGGTCTTTTATTTGACAAACATTTACATGAAGCGTTCATGGTTTAAAACGATAAATATGGCGGATACGCCGAACGGTCATTCCTGATAATATGGAATGACAATGATATAGAGTGGCGAGGTCTTACGTCACATCCTAGTCACGCGTTACCACAAAATAGAAAAATGGCGTTACTGTGGTTGCAACGTTGTAACTAACCGCCATCTGCGATCCAAGCAATTTTTAGGCCCCATGTTAAGTCTATGGAAGAAATTTTCAACATTTTTAAATCGTGTCATTTTAGAGTTTTTAACAATAGTGGTCATAATTTGTCTTACTAAATATATGTCAGGTACTTCTAGTTTTTTTCCCAATATTAGCAAATGCGTATATTTTAAATTTAAGCAATTTTTATATACCTTAACATGGGGCGTTGGATCGCGTTTCATGGAAACCGATGGAAGCCACTAAACACTTCCGCTACGACGGAAGTGAGTCATGACCTCGCTGGTCTATTGTGATATGTACACTACAAATAATGGCGATATAAACCTAACAATTAAATGTTGTTAAGTTGTTGCCTTCTATCGTGGGTACAGTTGTACAATCCCTCGATGAGGTCGAAGAAACGCATGTGAAGCGAACGATGAAGAACCTTCCTCTTCTTTGGTAAACGACGAAGTGAATGCGTGTTGGCGCCGGGCAGGGGAATATAGACAATGAAAACAACCGATCACGTGGCGCCCTCACGCGAGTAAATACGGGGAAATCCAGGGAACACCACAGAGCATTGATGCTTTTAAAATTCAAATCATGTTTTTATCAAGGAAGATAATTGTTTTCATGATAATCGGATTGTAGGAATACGCGCCAAATTCCAGAAGAGCCGAAGTAAAATATCCAGCTGTTGTGGTGTTTAATAACGGCCACTTAGGTATCTCATACTACTGCTCAGTGCTCACTTCGTCGTGTCCGGTGAGCATCAGTCGTATTAAGAGGTGCTTTCCATCATTCCATGTGTTTTTGAAACTGCCCAAGCAGTTTTTTTTATTTAATTTGGCTCGTATTCCTTCAACCCTGAGAATCAAAATTTTATTTTATATACATTGTATATTAAAAAAGGCTTTCTACTAATATACTACTAATATACTACTCGTATTACGGCATATTTTCAGGTATCGTTAAAATACCGTGATGATGCAAGGCTTACCATTGAAAACCAAGACAATATTAACGTTTTAAACGGTTTTCAGACTGTGCATGAAGTAACTTCGATAAAGGTTTAATCATTTTTATTTCATTTCGTTAAACTACGCAAGAAGCAGGAAGCAGTAACTCTGAATTAAGATTAAAAGTACAACGCGTTGCAAACGCCAGCTACATTTAACTTTTGTGGTTTACGAACACGTATCTATATCAGCCGAAAAAATTTAAAATAATTTAAGGTAGATAGCTATACTATACAATGATGAGGTGTAGGAACTTTATTTTTTGACGAATTCAATTTGTATGAAATTTAAAGTAGTAATAGATAGATATATTGTGAAGTTAGATATAAAATTTCAACATTTTTCACCGTTGGGATTAGGAGATATATCCAAATGAACATTTCTTTTTTGATCAAAAACGCCATGTTCAGGGACGTCGCGAAGCCATATTTGGGGGTGGGGTGTAACATGAGTCTTCTCCATTCAATCCTGTCTTGGCACACACACCTGCCTCACTAACATCCATCGGTCTCTTTATACACGCTCTCTTTACACTCACACTCATTATTTGTTTTTCATTCATACACTCTCTCACCCGATCCATCCACACTTTTCCGGGCCTGCCCCTACAGCCTCCCCATTATAAATTCTTTTAGTCAGTCTCTCACCATTCATTCTCTCCACATGTCCAAACCATCTAAATGTGCTCGTTCTCATTCTGCCTAAAACATCCTTTCGTACACCACACATACTCCTGATATTCTCATACCTAATCCTATCAGCCTGGTTTTACCACATGCACTTCTCAGATATCTCATTTCCGCCCCAACTAACCTACTCTTATGCCTATCATTCAAAACCCACGTTTCACTTCCATACATCAAGGTCGGAATCACAACACCTTAAAGGGATAATGACGCCGCGTTTGATGAAATCGGGCAATTACTGAAGTATATTGAGTTTTACTAACTTATTCCAACTAAAATAGGTTTAAAAAATTCACTTCCATTGTGAATTTGTCAATTTTAATAAAATAATTGAGTTGATAACCCGTCAACAAAACGCACCCGTTATCTCTTGTTGCTTTTTACTCTGTTACGTCACGTGTAGAGGTGTGTGCAGCATTCAACTGTTTAGCGCGCAATATTCAAACTGAATGATGATGCGTAACTTTGCTTCGGATGCACGTCGTCAACTATTTCAATGTGCCGCATGTTTGATATGAGTAATTTTTAGAAAACAAGAAAAGAACGTGGTTCAATAAAATGGATTCATATAAGTATGCTATTATTTACTGGGAGATAAAAATGAAAAAGTAAATGAGCTCGTGCAATTCAGCTGAGCTACACGATGCTGGGCGAGAGAGAGCGGGGGAGAGGAGAAATAGATAAATAAATAAATAGTTCATTCAATTGACATCCGAAATATATAAGTTATTAAAAAACGGTTAAAAACAAAATCAAAATGTGGCTGAAAATGTTTACTTTTCATCCATTCTGCACGTATTGTTGTTGTTGGTGCACCGTGAATTTTACCCCGTAAGTTACGGCGCTTGTTAATAAGAATAATGTTAACAAAAAAACAAAAAAATATTCAAAGAAAAGAACTTTTTTAAATTATACAATGTTTTAATTATTTTTTGAATAAACAGAAAAATATTTGTATACTCAATTTCACTTCTTTCCAAATTACAGTTTTTTTATTGTTGGGATCAACACTTTTTTTTGCAACGGTATACTCAAGGGAAAACGTGACACCATGGAACACGTTTTTTCAGACATCATGGCGATGTTCATTTTTTTGAAGCGGTAGAGGTTGACATTTTTTCGATATTTTTCAATAAAAAAATTTTATACAAGTAAAAGGAAAGTTTCTCGTGACATAATAAAGGTAGGAAAAGTAAAGTAAGGCTTAAAATAACGTTGCTTTCTATGACACTCATCGTTTCTAGGCTGCCTCTTGCGTTACTTTATGCTCTCAAGCTACCATCCCTCATTGTAACAATGGACTTATCCAAGAGCAGGAAGTCTGATTTTTGACACTGACATTTGACTGCCGTCGGCATAAACAGAAGGGGTGAGATAATTACTCTGCACTGTCTCGTCCTCCTTCTTACTGCCTGTTTATCTAGACTAGGAACCGACCTTCCATTCTCAAAAAGTATACCCCAGCAATGATCTGTATAACCCAGTATGCAGGGATCAAATTCAATCAATTAATTACAAAATTTAAATTCGAGGGTCAAGTTGGAACCGGGTTAATGGCTATATTAGGCAAAGGAGTACTGATAGGGAGATGTTCCTCCATCCTGGTATCGGTAATGCTAATTAATAGGGTTCCAAAAAAGCCACTTTTTCCCGAAAAAAAAAAACAGGAAAAAAACTGAAAAATACAATTTTTTTTTCCGAAAAAAGCGGAAAAAAAAACAGTTTGTTTTTTTGAAAAAAAAAACCCAGGTGGGGAAAAAAAAACATTTAGAACCCTACTAATATTAATAATGCACATAAATACGTTGAAACCAAATATTTTCGGAACTACTTAGTCAACTTGTGTGCAGTTTACACAGTTACGCGAAAAAATTAGTGACCAAGAAATTCAAGAACCAATCCTAGCCTGATATCTTGAATTAATTTTTTTCCAAGAGAGTTGTAATTTCAATATTTAATTTTTACATTAATTAACAGAAAAAAAAACACATTTATTGTAGTAAACATATTTATTTACAAAGGCGTACAAGCTAGTCTACACAATCCAAATAATATATTCTTTCACATTGCACCCTTGTACAGTGCGTTGAAAATTATTCACGCCAGCATAATATAGCATAATATAACATAATATAACAATACACTAATCAAACCATTACCAATCAAAAACTTTTTTTACATTAATTTTAAATACATAAGTTTCTGTAAAATTTTTAATACACACACATACATAATTCCAATACAAAATCAATACATTCTATATAATTATTTTTATGTGGCCTTTTGATAACAATGTCGTCAATTAATCGGATAATTTTTTGCATAGTTTCCGAACCCTACCAAATTTTGACGTTCCACTAATATTCCGCTTTAATGTCTGACGTTCAGCATTATCACTGAAAGTTGGAACGTCGGTTTGGGGTTCCGCCGTACAGAAAGTACTAACCTGTACAATTTTTGCCTGATTTTTAGGAACAGGGATATTTTGCGACTGATTTGCCATTAGAATATGTTTAACCTGCCTTCTCTTTGGGGTAGGGTCTTGGTTTCTCGTCTGTGTGACAGCTGTTTCTACTATCATGATTGGAGGCTGCTGATTTTCAGTGTTTTGGTTTCTGACCTGTGTGGCTTCCGAGGTTTTTTCTGTAATACTGGATGGCGGCTGATTTTTATTCTTTCCCTGCTTATTTTTTTTAATACACGGGTTCAAAATTTTATTGTCTCCAAAATCAATCATTACTTCTTTTTTTTCATTTAATTTGTACCCAAATTTTGACAGATCTACTTCCAAAGGATAGGTTAAGTTTACAGAAGACCACAGTGAAAAAGTCATTTCGCAGCGGAGTAAATGTTTGTTCAGCGGTTCATCTGCAGGAAGCCAGGAAAATGGACTATTTGCAGCTTTCCATACTTTTTCTCTAACTTCCTTCAAATCAACCGCTGCAGGATGACGCCTGTTTCGTTTAATTGAATCAAAGAATTCCTGTTTTATGTTTTTATTGGAATTTTCGTTTATAAATTTTTTAACCGCATTTAAGCGAACTATTTTTGATAACCCGGTACTCAACTTATACGATTTTATAAATGCATTAATATCTCGTAGGGACCAGGATTCTGGATCATCAGAGGGCGGAATGTAGATATCGGGAAAAACGGATTTGTGCTTTAATATATACATTAACTTAATGAAGTCCATGGCGGCTTCCTTGTTTAAATTAAACGTGAAATTATTTTGGTTTACTAAATCCACTTTGAAAATTTTAAAACAGTTCAATGCAAAAGATATCGGCATACCATACATTGATCCTGTGTAATCACATCCGCCCCCAATGATCGCCGCTGTGACAAGACTTTGCACGGGATATTGCAAACAAGAAAAAAATTTTTTTATCTTTTGGCACAGACCAGTCACAGACAGTTGAGGCAACTTCGCAAATTCCCAGCTGTTGTTTAAAATGTCAATGTTCAATTGAAACTCATTGCCCTTTTCGACGATAGCAGGAGAAGCAGCAAATAAAAGACCAATATTTAAAATATCTGTATCAGCGCAAAAAATAGTAAATTTTTTGAAGGTTTCGGATAACCTATGGATATAAAAAAAAATGCATTGGTCTGCTTCTCCGTGACTGTTAATCAGTGAAACCTTTTCCGACTGTTGCAGAACTGCAGACCTGCACACGTACTGCTTTGGAACGCACGAATGGGAAGGGGTTTTTAGTTCCTTGTGGCCTTCTATAATTAAAGAATAATCCAAATCTAAGGGAAGAAGATTTTGAAAATTTTTAGAAATTTCTTCGCACATAATATATATAAACCTGTATCTGATTTCTCGAAATTTAATGACAAGACCCCAATCTCCAAAAAGCTTCGATAAAAATGTTTTTTCATTGCAAAATTCAAGAGCTGAACAGGTCCCGGTCTTTGCGCTTCTTTTTTGCTGAGTTACAGTCTTCGCAGAACTGGTTAATTTTGGTTTGTCAAAAATCAGGATTACTAGGGGAGATTTGTCTCGAATCAGGAAAGGTGCAATGAATTTTGAAATGAAGAATTTGCAGTAATCTATGACCGATTTAATTTCGCTTGGTGGACGCTTAAAAAGTAGGGGAATTGCATCAATCAATATTACAGCTTCAGTTTGTCTTTCGGCAGTTGTGCTGGGCCAGTTTACTGAATAAAACTCTTTGCAGTTACTTTTTGGCGTAGTTTGTGGGAAAATGCCATCTTTGGTGAGTGCGAATGGAATAGGGCTTTCATACCGAACACCATTACTATTTTCTAAAATGTCGGTTTTTGTCGTTTTCGAAACAGATTGAGGAATGCAATTTTTCCGGATGGAGGGCGATGGGGATTTTTTAATGCTAGTAACTGCAATTGCCTTCCAGTTATTCGCCTTTTTTAAGCTTTGTCTAATGTCTTGTACGGTTCCATTATTATTTTCGATAATAATTTTTCTGGCCATTTCTTTTGATCGCTGTTCGCCTTCTAATTTAGAACGAAGAAAACCTTCATTCAGTTCAATACCTGTGTGCCAGTGTAACAGTGGGTCATCCTTTTCGCTGTCAATGGGATCCAACAAGTTACCCTTTTTCATTATCTCGTAAACAACAAAAATGTGCTCGAGATTTGGAATATGCTTTTTATGAACATTATTTGAATCAATTTCGAAAGTATGGTGAAAGAAATCCCTAGTTTTTACCACCTCATCCATAATTTCGTGTTTTCGTTTCCAGGCTAAACCAGTCGCATCTAATTTTTTTGTCATCCCTTTTAAATCTTTATGGAATGTTTCCAACGCATATCCAAGAGAAATACAATTATATGGCGAACCCGTTTTGTTGCAAAAGGCAATTCCATTTTCAAGTTGTTTTTTATCGTATTCTGAAAAGCATTCAATATCTCGAAGTTGTTCGATTACGCTTTCGGAATAATTATGTCTATTCCAGACAAAAAAATATTCTAGAAAACCCGTGGTAGATCGAATACTGGACAAATAAAGAGGCCAATTCGCAACTCTCTGCGCGTCCCACGCTCTCGCGGTACATAAATATACTTCGTAAAACAACTGACAAGTAAACGTTACGGAAGGGCAGAGCGCGATTTTGATGAAAGTTGGCACGAATGTTCCTCTTACCTAACTATGAA
>JAQFYH010000734.1:0-11293 GCA_034694405.1 Scolopendrellopsis subnuda
ATCCTACAAAATTTCATCTTGATCGGTGAGGGGGCGTAAAGTATATTTAAGCCATTAGACTAAACCCGTATTGTGCCGCTAATCTGAATCTGTTACAATTGTTACAATAATTGCACAATTGCACATCCCCCCTTGAGTTCCCCGTCCTTCAATCCCGTTTTATACCTCGTTTTATAATACACGTACGTACATACCGATATACCAGAATGATGTTCATAGGGGATTCACTGCTTCTGGTTATTTCAACGCTATTCCTTGCAATATTGCATTTGCATCTAATTACGGAGTATAAACTTTAAAAAAAAAGTCTACGTAAAACAGCGTGGACAAACGGTGACAGGGATGGCATCTGAGATTTGCGAGCGAGGTTGAGCTATTTGTTTAGCTGAACAGCCTCTAGAATCTCGATCCCCCCTCTTCTCCTAACCCTCGGCGGGCCTGCGACCAAAATAAACTCGTAATTGACAATGTACAGTAATAAGATGGTATAGCTCCCACTTCCAAGCCTGCTTCTAGGCCGCCTTCCCCTCCCCTCAAGCCCCCCTCTAAGCCACTGCCGAAAATACAAAATATCTGTTTGTTGAATGTTTTCCAATATCTTTCTGGAAGTTTTTATATTTGCTATGCATGTTTATTTCGACAACGGATAAATAGTGGAGCCATATAGAGCTCCACCCTAGGGCTTGTAGGCATAGAAGTGTCGCTGTCATTGCTAAGTGACGTAAATATTTAACCTATAGGGCTCCCTATAAATTTGCTTATTTAAAGCTCCTCAATTTAACCGGCTCCGATGTTACGTAATTTACTGTCTTGACGAGAGCCGATAGATTTGATTCTTTGATGGATTTGACCAAGCTGTGTAGCAAGTTAGCAACAGCGTTTTTTTTTATCTGTTCTACCATACGATATTTAACCGACTATCTGTTGTGAAATTGTATGTTTTGATAATTGTATTTTTCCCCCAGATATTATTTTTAGAGTAGCTAGTGGAGAATTTTTTTAAAATAATATATTGCTACCGATTCCAATACTATCTTGTGAGCAATATTAAGCTTTAGCTCCAAGTCCGATACCTAACACATCTGCATCAATTTTGAGTAAAGATTCCTTTTCATGCCCGCTTGGTTCATGCTTTGGCTGCTTTGTTGGTTCATGTTTCTCTGGTACGTCGTCCTCAACTTCTACGCTGATCTCTTGATCTCGACTCCCTGTGGCTCCAGCTCTATTCTTACTGTGGGACTGCTTAATTTTTTTCAATAAATCCTTGCGCCATGCACTGTATTCTTCTTTGACTTTTTGATTACTTGGATCATCTGGACCAGCGGAGTTTTGCGTCAATGTTGGTTCATGTTTTAGATCCTTTATTGGTTCATGCTTCTCTGGTACGTCGTCCTCAAGTTTTGTGGTAAACTGCGGAATTCGACTCGATGGTTCCTCCGTTTTATTCTTACTGTGGAACAGGTTAATTTCTTTCAATAAATCCTTCAGCCATGCATGGTCTTCTTTTTTAATTTTTTGAATGCTCGGATCAGCGGACCGTTGGGCACCTCTTGGTCCATGCTTTAGATCTGGAGTTTCTGTCGCATTTCCGTTTGATGTTTCGTTTTCTAAGTGTTTCCGCTTTTTAAAAGGAGTATTCTTACCGTGGAACAGGTTAATTTCTTTCAATAAATCCTTCAGCCATGCATGGTCTTCTTTTTTTATTTTTTGAATGCTCGGATCAGCGGGCCTTTGGGCACCTCTTGGTCCATCCTTTAGATCTGGAGTTTCTGTAGCATTTCCGTTTGATGTTTCGTTTTCTAAGTGTTCCCACTTTTTAAAAGGAGTCTCTTCTACTTCGCGTTCAAGTTTTGTGGTAAACTGCGGAATTATACTCCCTGTTTCTCCAGTTCCATTCTGTTTGTTTTCGAACTCCTTAATTTTTGTCAATAAAAATTCCTTGGCCCTTCCACCTTCGTATTTTTTTATTTTTTGAATATTTGGATTCTGTGGACTTGCGGAGTTTTGAGTCCGTGTTGAATCATGTTTTCGATTCTTTGTTGGGTCATAATTTAGTTCCTTTGTCGCACGATGCTTTACATTCTTTATTGGGTCATGCTTTAGATCATTTTTTGAGTCTTGCTCTAGCTCCTTTGTTGCTCCCTGTGATGTAATATTTGATCTTGGATCCAATAACTGTCCAATGCTTTGACTCTTTTCCGCAGTTCCAAATTTCATATATCTTGTTTGTTCCTTTTCCATTAATTTCCTTTCTCTGATTTTATTTGCCTTTCCATCAGCATCTTTAATCCTGTTGGTTTGATTATTTTTACTTGGCTGAATATGTCCATCAACAGATCTTGGTTTGCTGATTGGAGAATGACCAAATTTACTTTGTTTTGAGGCATTGTGAGTTTCTGTTAGTGGAGACTCAGCTTTAACCTTTGTCGATCTGTTATCGTCTTTTGATGCATTCACGATTTTCGAACTTTTATGTTTTGGTTTAGAATGTCGTTTAGAACTTGAATAAAAGCTTGGTTTGACTACTTCGCGATGATCTGGAGTTTCTCTCGTATTTCCGTTTGAAGTTTCGTTTACAAGGCCTTCCGATATTAGAAAAGGAGTCTCTGGTGCTTCGTGTTCAAGTTTTGTGTTAATCTGCGGAACTCGACTCCATGTTGCTTCAGTTATATTCTTGCTTTGGAAATGCTTATATTTTGACAAAAATAAGGCATTGGGCCTACCACTGTATTCTTTTTTTATTTTTTGAATACCTGGATCATTTTGATCTGCGGAGCTTTGAGTCCTTGTTGGTTCATACTTTAGTTCCATAGATTGGCGACTCTTTAGATCCTTTATTCTGTCATGCTTTTGATCCTTCGTTGTGTAATACTTTATATCCTTTCTTTGCTCAAGATTTAGATCCTTTGTTTGGTTATGCTTACGCACGTTTTTTGGTCCCTGTGATATAATATTTGAGCTTGAATCCAATAACTGTGAAACGTTTTGACTCTTTTCCCCAATTCCAAATTTATTAAAGCTTGTTTTTCCTTTTTCCTTTAGTTTCCTTTCTCGATCCTGAACTATTTCTTCGTGTTTATTCGCCTTCGCAACAGATGTTTTTATCCTGTTGTTTTGATAATGTTCACTTTCTTGAATATGTTCATCCACAGATCTTGGTTTGGTGTTTGTAGAATGTTCTAGCAGATTAAACTTACTTTGTTTTGAGGAATCATGAGTTTCCGTAATGGCTGAAGACTCAGATTTAAACTTTGTTGATCTGATATCGTGTGTTGTTACATTCTCCATTTTCGAAACGTTATATTCTGGTTCAGAATGTAATGCTCTATCTCGTTTAGAACTGGAATAAAAACCTGATCTGACTGCTTTGATCTGATCTGGAGTTTCTGTTTTATTTCCGTTTGATGTTTCATTTTCTAAATTTTCCGATAATATAAAAGGTGTCACCGAAGACTCTGATACTTCGTGTTCAAGGTTTGTGGTATCCTGCGGAATTCCATTCAAAGTTTCTTCTGTTCTTTTCTTACTTTGGAACTGCTTTATTTTTTTTAAGACTTCCTTGGCCTTTGCTCTGTCGCCTATTTTAATTTTTTTTATTCTTGCTTCACTTGGTCCTGCGGAGAATTGAGTCCTTTTCGGTTTATGCTTTAGATTCTTTGTTGATTCATACTTTAGTTCATTTTTCGGACGATGTTTTAAATCCTTTCCTGATTCAGGATTTAGACCCTTTGTTGGATCACGCTTTACCTCCTTTCTTGGTCCTGGTGAAGTAATATTTGAGCTTGGATCCAATACTTGTTCATTGTTTTGACCAATTTCCCCAGTTCCAAATTTCTGATATCTTGCGCGTCCTTTTCTTCTTAAATTCGTATCTTGTTGATGGTGTTTATTTGGTTTTGCAACAGCAGCTTTCATTCTGTTAGTTTGATTTTCTTTACTTGCCTGAATATGGCCGGCTACATGTTTTGGTGTGGTGGTTAATGAATGTCCTAACAGATCAAATTTACTTTGACTTGAGGCGTCTTGAGTTTCCGTTATGCGGGACTCAGCTTCAGTTCTATTCTTCCTTTGGAAATGCTTACTCTTTGTTAACAATAATTCCTTGGCCATTGCATGGTCTTCTTTTTTCATTTTTTTAATACTTGGATCAGGTCGATTTACGGATATTTGAGTCCTTGTTGGTCCTTGCTTTATATCCTTTGTTGGTTCATACTTTAGTTCCTTTTTCGGACGATCTTTTATATCCTTTTCTGGTTCCCGGTTTATACTCTTTGTTGAATCAAGCTTTGGTTCCTTTCTTGGTCCAGGTGAAGTAATATTCGAGCTTGGATCCAGTACATGTTCATTGTTTTGAATAATTTCCACAGTTCCAAATTTATGATATCTTGTTTGTCCCCTGTCTCGTTCCTGATGTTTATTTGGTTTTTCAACAGCAGCTTTCATTCTGTTAGTTTTATTTTGTTCACTTGACTGAATATGTCCGGCTACATGTCTTGGTTTGGTGGTTGTTGAATGTCCTTGCAGGTCAAATTTACTTTGTTTAGAGACATCGTGAGTTTCTGTTACGGGGGACTCTGCTTTAACCTTTGTCGATCCGTTATCGTCTTTTGATAGATTCATGATTTTAGAAATGTTATTTTCTGGTTCAGAATGTAATGCTCTTTGTCGTTTAGAACTGGAATAAAAACTTGATCTGACTACTTTGCTCTGATCTGGAGTTTCTGTTTTATTTCCGTTTGTTGTTTCGTTTTGAACATCTTCAATCGTTATAGAAGGTGTACCAGTTACTTCGTGTTCAAGTTTAGTGGTAATCTGCGGAATTCGATTCCATGTTTCTTTAGTTCTATTATCATTTTGTAATTGCTTTAATTGTTTCAATAATTCCTTTGGCCATGCACTGTCTTCTGTTTTGATTTTTTGATTTCTTGGATCACCTGGACTTGCTGAGCTTTGTGTCCTTGTTGGTTCATGCTTTAGATCCTTTGTTGGATCATACTTTAGTTCCTTTTTCGGGTAATGATTTAAATACCTTGTTGGTTCATGAATTACACCCTTTGTTATTTTATGCTTTACCTTCTTTGTTGGTCCCTGTGACGTAATATTAGAGTTTGGATCCAAGAAGTATCCAATGTTGTGACTCTTTTCCGCAGTACCAAATTTCAGATTTCTTGTTTGTCCTTTTCTCCTTAAATTCTTATCTCGTTCCTGGTGTTTACTTGGCTTTGCAACTGCCGCTTTCATTCTGTTAGTTTGGTTTTGTTTACTTGCGTTAATATGTTCGGCTCCATGGCTTGGTTTGGTGGTTGTTGAACGTCCTAGCAGATCAAGTTTACTTTGTTTAGAGACATCGTGAGTTTCTGTTACGGGGGACTCAGCTTTAACCTCTGTCGATCCGTTATCGTCTTTTGATGCATTCACGATTTTAGAAATATTATTTTTTGGTTCAGAATGTAATGCTCTTTGTCGTTTAGAACTGGAATAAAAACCTGATCTGACTACTTTGATCTGATCTGGAGTTTCTGTTTTATTTCCGTTTGTTGTTTCGTTTTGAACGTTTTCAATCGTTATAGGAGTCATTGTTACTTCGTGTTCAAGTTTAGTGGTAATCTGCGGAATTCGAGTCCATGTTTCTTTAGTTGTATTGTCATTTTGAAATTGCTTTAATTTTTTCAGTAATTTCTTGGGACTTGCACTGTGTGCTGTTTTGATTTTTTGAATACTGGGATCACGTGAACTTGCGGTAATTTGAGCCCCTGTTGTTTCGTGCTTTAGATTCTTTCTTTGCTCATGATTTACATTCTTTTTTGCTTCAGTTCTATTCTTCCTTTTGAATTGCTTACTCTTTGTTAACAATAATTCCGTGACCATTGCATGGTCTTCTTTTTTCATTTTTTCAATACTTGGTTCAGGTCGATCTGAGGATATTTGACTCCTTGTTGGTTCATGATTTAGATCCTTTGTTATGTTATGCTTTACCTTCTTTGTTGGTCCCTGTGATGTAATATTAGAGTTTGGATCCAATACTTGTTCATTGTTTTGACCAATTTCCCCAGTTCCAACTTTCTGATATTTTGTTTGTCCTTTTCTCCTTAAATTCCTGTCTCGTTCCGTATGTTTATTTGCCTTTGCAACAGCAGCTTTCATTCGGTTAGTTTTATTTTGTTCACTTGACTGAATATATCCGGCTACATGTCTCGGTTTGTTGGTTGTTGAAAGCTCTACCAGGTGAAATTTACTTTGATTTGAGGCGTGGTGAGTTTCCGTTATTCGGGAATCAGCTTTAACCTTTGTCGATCTGTTATTGTCTTTTGATGCATTCAGGCTTTTCGAACTTTTATTTTCTGGTTCAGAATGAAATCCTCTTTGTCGTTTAGAACTGGAATAAAAACTTGATCTGACTACTTTGCTCTCATCTTGAGTTTCTGCTTTATTACCGTTTGATCTTTCGTTTTGAACGTCTTCAATCGTTATAGATGGAGTCACAGTTACTTCGTGTTCATGTTTAGTTATAATCAGCGGAACTCGACTCCATGTTTCTTTAGTTCTATTGTCATTTTGGTATTGGTTTAATTTTTTAAATAATTCCTTTGGCCTTGCACTCTCTACTGTTTTGATTTTTTGATTTCTTGGTTCACGTGGACTTGCTGAGCTTTGTGTCCTTGTTGGTTCATACTTCAGATCCTTTTTTGGATCATACTTTAGTTCCTTTGTCTCATCATGATTTAGGTCCCTTGTTAGTTCATTATTTAGATTCTTTGTTATGTTATGCTTTTTCTTCTTTTTTGGTCCCTGTGACGTAATATTTGAGCTTGGATCCAATATGTATCCAATGTTTTGACTCTTTTCCGCAGTTCCAAATTTCAGATATTTTGCTTGTTCATGTTCTTTCAATTTATTTGCTCGTACCTGATGTTTATTTATCTTTGCAACAGCAGTTTTCATTCTATTGGTTTGATTTTGTTTACTTGCCTGAATATGTCCGGCTACATGTCTTGGTTTGGTGGTTGTTGAATGTCCTAGCAGATCAAATCTACTTTGGTTTGAGTCATCTTGAGTTTCCGTTATGCGGGACTCGGCTTTAATCTTTGTCGATCCGTTATCGTCGTTTGATGCATTCATGATTTTCGAAATTTTATTTTCTGGTTCAGAATGTAATGCCCCTTGTCTTTTAGAACTTGAATAAAAACTTGTTCTGACTACTTCTCTCTGGTCTGGGGTTTCTGTTTTATTTCCGTTTGATGTTTCGTTTTGCAAGTCTTCAGTCGTTATAAAAGGAGTCAAATTTACTTCATGTTCAAGTTTGGTGGGTATCTTCGGAATTCGACTCCATGTTTCATTAGTTCTATTATCTTTTTGGAATCGATTTAATTTTTTCAGTAATTTCTTGGGCCTTGTAATATCTGCTGTTTTGACTTTTTGAATATCGGAATCATGTGGACTTGTGGTAATTTGAGTCCCTGTTGTTTCATGCTTTAGATCCGTAATTGGTTCATGCTTTATAATCTTTCTTTGTTGAGTTAGATCCATTGTAGCTTCAGTTCTATTCTTCCTTTGGATATGCTTACTCTTTGTTAACAATAATTCCTTCGCCATTGCATGGTCTTCTTTTTTCATTTTTTCAATACTTGGATCAGGTCGATCTACGGAGGTTCGAGTCCTTGTTGGTCCTTGGTTTATATCCTTTGCTGGTTCATACTTTAGAACCTTTTTCGGACGATGATTTAAATCCTTTCCTGGTTCCTGGTTTAAACGCTTTTTTGGATCAAGCTTTCTTGATACAGGTGAAGTAATATTTGAGCTTGGATCCAATACTTGTTCATTGTTTTGACCAATTTCTACAGTTCCAAATTTCAGATGTCTTGTTTGTCCTTTACTCCTTAAATTCCTGTCTCGTTCCTGATGTTTATTTATCTTTGCAGCAGCAGTTTTCATTCTATTAATTTGATTTTGTTTACTTGCCTGAATATGTCCGGCTACATGTCTTGGTTTGATGGTTGTTGAACGTCCTAGCAGATCAAATTTACTTTGTTTAGAGACATCGCGAGTTTCCGTTACGGGGGACCCAGCTTTAACCTTTGTCGATCCGTTATCGTCTTTTGATGCATTCACGATTTTCGGAATTTTATTTTCTGGTTCCGAATGTAATCGATGTCGTTTAGAACTTGAATAAAAACTTGTTCTGACTACTTGGCTCTGATCTGGAGTTTCAGTTTTATTTCCGTTTGATGTTTCGTTTTCCAAGTCTGCAATCGTTATAAAAGGATTCACAGTTACTTCGTGTTCAAGTTTAGTGGTAATCTGCGGAATTCGACTCCATGTTTCTTTAGTTCTATTGTCGTTTTGGAATCGAGATAATTTTTTCAGTAATTTCTTAGGCCTTGCATTGTCTGCTATTTTGACTCTTTGAATATCGGAATCACGTCGACTTGCGGTAATTTGAGCCCCTGTTGTTTCATGCTGCATATTATTTCTTTGTTCATGATTTAAAACTTTTGTAGCTTCAGTTCTTTTCTTCTTTGTTAACACCAATTCGTTTGCCATTGCATGGTTTTCTGTTTTCATTTTTTGAATGCTTGGATCACGTCGATCTGTGGAGTTTTGAGTCCTTGTTGGTTCATGGTTTATATCCTTTGTCGGATCCTCTGTCGGGGGATGCTTCAGATCCTTTGTTTGTTCATGATGTACGTCCTTTGTTGGTTCATGCTTCTCTGAAACTTCTTTTTGTAACTTTTGAATTCTTTGATCATTTGGATCAGCGGAGATTTGTATTCTCGTTGTTTCATGTTTTAGATCATTTGTTGGTTTATGCTTCTCTGGTACTACGTTTTGAAATGTTTTGGTACTCTGCGGAATTCTACTCCATGTTTCTCCGCTTATTTTCTGGTTGCTTTGTAACTGCTTTTCCGTTTGCCTAGCACTGTCTTCTTTTTTGATATTTTGAATACTTAGACCATACGGACTTACGGAGCCTTTTGTCATTGTTGGTTCATGCTTTATATCTTTTATTTTATCATACTTTAGTTCCTTTGTCGAGCGATGCTTTAGATCCTTTTTTATGTTACGCTTTAGCTCCTTTGCTGGTCCCTGTGATGTAATATGTGAGCTTGGGTCCAATAACTTTCCAATGTTTTGACTCTTTTCTGCAGTTCCAAATTTCAGATCTTTCGCTTGTTCATGTTCTTTCAATTTCTTTGCTCGTTCCTGATGTTTACTTGGGTTTGTAACAGCAGCGTCGATCCATTTAGTTTGAGTATGTTCACTTGCCTGAATATGTCTTTCTACATATATTGGTTTGCTGGTTGTAGAATGTTTCAGCAGATCAAATTTACTTTGTTTTGATGCCTCGTGAGTTTTCGTTATGGGAGACTCAGCTTTAACCTTTGTTGGTCTGTTATCGTCGTTTGATGCATTCACGATTTTCGAAGCGTTATATTCTGGTTCAGAATGTAAGGATCTTTGTATTTTAGAACTTGAATAAAAGCTTGATTTGATTGCTTTGCTCTGATCTGGAGTTTCTGACTGATCATCATCTGTTGTATTTTCGTTCGATGTTTCATAATCTAAATCTTTCCACTTTATAAAAGGAATAAATGCGTATTTGACTCGTGAACTTTTCCTAAGTCCTTCTAATTTTGCCCCAATTGTTATATCATCGTCATCATTTTTATCTTCCTCTTTGTCATCTTGTTTATCGTCCCTGTTATTCTTTCTATGATCATTTTTTACCAGGTTTTGAGTACTGCTAGTTGTGCTGATGGGTTTTGTGGTGTTCACTTCGTCTTCATCGCTGTCGTCTTCGTCGCTATCACTGGCGTCGGTTTCTTCAAGATTTTTGTTGTTCGATCTGTTAAGTATGCCTTTTCTGAGAAGCTGGAGACTATTATTGTGTAAATGGTGCTTATGAGAATGCTTCTGAACGGATACGATTTTAGATTCGTGCCGACTGATAAAATAATCTGAGCTATTGTTATTGTCCAGTGCGGAGGTGTTCGTGCTGTGCTGAGCTGTCCTGACAATCAACATGGTATTTGAAGAGATGGAATGTTTACTGTCTTGAATTGGCCTGTCTAAAAAAGACATGTTCAATTATTAAAGAGTGTAAATATCTAACAGTAATGATACCTGTAAATAATTTTGCAATGACGTGAGCTAGGATTAGACCGTCGTGAGACAGATTAGTTTTACCCTCCCTTTACCCTCCATTCCATGGTAATGACTGAATATTATTATATCGAAAACTGCGAAATAACTGTAACTTCGATCTATGGTTCTAGATATCTATTCAGAGTCGAAATTATGTGGTTTGAAAACCGAAAGAGCACATTATTCCAAATCCAGACGCAAAAATATGGTTAAATATCCATTAATCTCTCGATGAAAAGGATTAGTAAGGATTGGTACATTTTTATCGGCCCCGTAGGGTGGGCGCTATTGCGTTTGTTTTGTCCGTCCGTCAGGTCCCATAACTTTTGAACGCTGATAGATAGAGACAAGCGGTTTTTTGCATCGTGTTCGGGGTCAAAAAGTAGGAAAACATGTCAAAATTTTCAGACCTCTAGGATGAACCCTTGAACCAGAAACCAGAAGTGTCAGCATTTTTCCTATGAATTTGAATAGCTTGCGAAGAGTTACACGTAAAGACTTGCGGTTTTCAATGTTTTTTTAACGTTTCATATAAGTGTGAAGTCCCAACAGATGCTTTGCATCTATGGCGTCGACTTTAGGCGAAATGGGTGTAGAATAAAAAAAAAATAAACAAAACCGGAAGTGTATGACCAAGCCGGAAGTAGTTGAAAAACTACTCTTTGATTTAATTAATCCACGAATTCGTTACAATTTTTGCATTTTTAAGTTTAATGTAAACCCGGAAGTCGATCAATAAAACCGGAAATTGTTGGGAAATTAATTTTTAATTTATGAAATGCACGAATTCATTAATCATTATAAATTTAGGGGCCGCTGTGCCTGTGCGTTTATACAAGGTATACACGCTTAATTTAGTACTTGTTTTTCTTTCAAATTGTGTAGAGAAAGGCGTTTTGATACAGCAGAATCTGGTGCATCTTGATACGCTGTTTTGTACGTGAATTGATATATATAGATGAAGGTGTGGGGAGAAAAACAAGGTGTAAATTCTTTTTTAAATTTACACACTATTTTTTTACACCTTATTATGTACATCCTTAAAACTCAATTATGATATTGAAGAGGAACAAAGTCTTTGATGACTGTTACACGTTTTTATAGAAAAAAGAAGAAGTACAAATAACTTTTTTCGACGAATACATTAAAG
>JAQFYH010000735.1:0-11293 GCA_034694405.1 Scolopendrellopsis subnuda
CCCGACATTCCAAGTATTATGATTGGTTAACGCAGCAAAACGCAACGAAACCGCAATCAATGAAAACCAAGCTTCAGTATTGAGTTAAGTCAGTAACGCAAGTGCGCAAGCGCAAACCTTTAAGCTTGGTTTTCATTGATTGCGATTTACGTTCCGTTCCGTTCAATACTGACGTGAGTTATATGTCCAAAATACCTAATATAACCTGGTCAGGTCGCGGGTTCAAACCCGCACATCTTACCTCGTATTGTCGTATAGATCATTATTCATTAACGTTTGGAGAATTCCTAACAGGTTCTTTAGACCTATGGCATTAGGGTGTATGATTATAAAAAAAATGAAGGGCTTATTCTTATTTGAATCGCATTTTTACCGGTACTTTTACTGCATCAATTTTTCTGCGTAATCTAAATTTGGTTCCCCATTTCCTGATATCATAAGCTTATGCTGATATTTTTGTTGACAGGTAAGGTGTGTTTTTTTTTAGAGAGTAAATAAAATACCAGGATCGACGTCTTCTAATAAAAGTTATCTACTTCAAAAGAGAGGCGTTAACCTATATTTTATTTCAGTTATGCAATAAAATATCTTGTTTGCAAAGTGCACTTTCCATTGATAAGCTCGACACGCCAGCCAGAATATATCATTTTTTTTTTCTATTTGCAGCCTGAAAATATATTATTTGTAACTTATATGGTTATAAAGGAAGAATCGTATCGGGTGTGCCCTCGCTAGAAATCATTGAGTCGTGAGAAGCCTGAGAAACATCAAGCAAGTGCATTGTCTCCGCAGTCCCAGGTTGAGCCTTTTGCACGCAGCAATTATAATTACGTCCGTTTGAAACTTCCTGTTCTGTTTTGACTTGACTTGAAAGAGAAGAAGATGATATCTTCTCTCCTCTCCAACTTTTCTGGTGGACTATGCACTCGTGCGCCCGTGTTGCCAAGTAGCGTGGTTACCCCAGGTGCGGGGGAGGCTAGCTCTGGAGTGTGACTCATCTTGTTTTAGAAAGAAGTTTTATGAGAAAATGCTCGCCTCGCGAAGCTTTAATACTGGTAATATAAAGCGCAGGGTGAAAGAACACCTGGCGAGGAAAACTTTAATTATCGTAATTTACGCGTTATACATCTCACATTTAATTATTTAATACCTAATATATTATGTTACCGGAATTTAAAAATTTAACAAAGTTTACAAGACTAGTGCGCACGGTACAGGACGATGATCTTAGGACAGGGTTTTCCCACTTCACTGACTTGGATTCCGATCACTGACTTGGATTCCGAATGTTCAAGAAAGAGCTTTTTACGTTGAACAAGATAACTTTTGCTCAAGCCTAAACTCCATTAAAATTATTAATTTGATCAGACTTGTGATTTATTTATAATTTGCTATTTTTTTTTTTCAATTCAAGACGTGAATTGGTTTTTATTTACTTTATTTTAAATAACATATCCTTTTCTTGCGATGCACAGGGTACGGTGTATAATTTTTATTACAAGCTATATTGCGCATCTATTCATTATGTAACACTTTAACTAAAAAAATATCTTTTCAGAATTAAGTTATTGACCTTATAAATAATTGCTTGAGTAACCACCTGGCAACACAATTAAAAATCTCCAACGCGCTACGTAGTCGCGTACAGCGCGTACCTGCCGCGGCGGCGAGCACCTGCTCCAGTGTTGCCAACTTTCAGCACTATCGTTTTTTAAACGTTAAATCTTTTCCCTTTTCTCCCGTATTTCACGTTCCCTCCCCTTTATTTTGAAATTAACTCATTATAATCTTGACGATTTTAAAAACTATTTTAAATTTTCCCTCGTATTCCGTAAAATTTCCGAAAGTGGGACGTCACGAACAAAAAAAAAACAGAAACCACCAGCCACCTCGAGAGAGAAACAAGTGGAGGTCACTAG
This sequence comes from Scolopendrellopsis subnuda, assembly GCA_034694405.1. NCBI lineage: Eukaryota > Metazoa > Arthropoda > Symphyla > Scolopendrellidae > Scolopendrellopsis > Scolopendrellopsis subnuda. The sequence goes on from JAQFYH010000735.1 coordinate 1,920, forward strand.
CGGGGCGTTCTCCACACACCAACAAAAAAAGTTTATTGTGTGATATGGCTGTTTAGAGAAACTCTAGTTTTTAAAATCAAACTAAAAACGTAAAAGAAAATGTAACGAAATAAGGATGAGGATTACGTAACCCCGAATTATCCCGTTTCGAACTTTTTTAGTGAACCAAAGGAGTGCCTTTCAAATGTGACAAGTGGATTACGATCTATCGTGATGTGTGTGTGTGTGACAATGGTGATTTAAATTCGATTCTAGTTCGTAACATTCCATTTTTAAAATAGTTTAAATACCTCGAATCGAATCATTAATAGTTTTTATATTTATTTATATAAAAAATAGCTTTTTAATCAATTTTTTAAACGGTTTCTAAGTTTCGCAATATAAACGTAACGTCCCGATATCACGGGCCGCCTCCACCATTTTTTTTTTACAAACGTTTTTTATATGAGTTTATAAAAAAAATCACAACTGGGAAATGATTGTTCGGTCACCCCGGAAGTTTATTGGTGATTTATTATGGAAGAATTGAATGGATTGAGCTGATACTTCTCAGCCTTGGACTTTTTAGCGAGAAATTGAATGGAAGAATCTTGATTTTTAAATTATTTTTTAGCCTCTAGTGCCTTTTTGGAATAAATTATTTTTACAATGAACACGTTCAAAGTTGGGAGGAACTGTATGATATTCTGGAGTTTATTGCTCCAGTCAATTTTACTCTCGGCATTATCAGAAGAGCAAGCCATAACCTGTCCTACAGGCAGTGGTAATATATTTTAATATTATTTGCCTAACGTAAATAATCCTGTTTTGATAATAACTCGAGTTGTCTGGTTTCATTGATAATGGTTCACGCATTATCTGTTGTGGTCGCAGGTGCTCAACATCTCGATGAATACCATAAAATAAGATGTGTCACCTGTGGTTTGTCCACATGTCTTTTAAGTTTGGCCGTGCACATTTCATATAGGCTAGCCTACGCCCCGGTACTGGTACGGTAGGCCTACTGTACTGTAATTTAACCAATGAGATCTGAGAACTGTTACGAGTGTTTAATATATTTGTTGTTGGGTGCCTATTTCTTTTGACTAAAATGAATCGAGCTTCTTGTCTTCTTGCAGAGCACCTTGCTCTTATCAAACATTCTAGTCTAGGCCTATCCTTTAAATAGCCTGTGGTAAAAATTTGGGCCTAGATGCAGCAGATCGATTAGGCCCTATTAGAACCCAGTACTTGCAGTTAGAGAGTAGCCTAGTGGGAATCTTGAATACGGTACTGTGGTTCAAAAAGATGTAAAGAACCATAAATTACTGTGGCAGCTTTGAAATGGTGAAACAGGTGCAAGACAACCATAACCATTGAATCTCCAAACGGCTGCTGAAGTGAAAAGTAGAAACACGAACGCCGGTACAATGAAACAATTTTTGAAGTGAGCACGAGGTTTACTGTACCTTATAATGCTCATGCCTAGGCTATGTAAATGAATAGGAAAATTATGAGTTAGATGTAAGTGGGGTGACCATACGTCCGGCACTTCGACGCAAAATTTGTGTCCGGCCGGCATTCGTAAAAATACCATAAATGTCCGGCATTTGCCCATTTTACGTAGAACTTTAACTTTATTGTGGAAAACGACACCAAAATGCCTTAATTTAACATTAAAACTTAAAAAAAAATTTCACCCGGCGGTTGTTCAAAACTTTCACGGTATAGCTTTAACTTTTATCGACAAAAATTACAATTTACAATTTACAAAATTTATTGTTCTGGACAATATCCATAAAAAGAAAAACACCGCCAAAATGCATTAAAATTTTTAAAAAATTTCGCCTCTGGTGGTGGCTCAAGCCTTTCAGGCATAACCGTATAACTTTCACTTTTATCGACAAAAATGACGCAAAAGTGCATCAATTAAACATTAAAATTTAAAAATTTTCGCCTGCGGCGGCCGGGTGTGGCTGATGCAGCCCCCCGGAACCCTGGCAGTTTTTATTGTCCAGCATTGATCCGCTGAAAATATGGTCACCCTAGATGTCAGTAAGATAGCAGTACTGTAACTCCTACTATGCTCACGTTTTTTTAGTTTCGTTGTACCGGCGGAAGAGTTTAGGATCTGAAGGTGTGCTTAATGTTTAGTCCTCTCCTCATCCTAAAAGCCAAATTACTGAATTACGGTCCAAGTGAGAATATATTAATGACATACTTTTCGGACACTGTGGACTTTGCGAAAGAATTCTTGAATCTTTGATAGTCCATTACCATTTACCGATAGGAATGTTCCGTAGGTCCTACTGTTTAATGTAACAGTTTATGAAACCTGCTAGCCAACCGTACTAAGGAATATTCGTATGTTTTTCAGGCCCACCATACACAATTCTAGTTCTTATTTATAATTAAAAAATGGCAGAGAATTAAACTTGCAATGGGGGGGGGGGGGGATACATATAGTGAATGTGAATAAACTTTGCTTGCATGCTGTACTCCGTACTCGTATGGGTTCCCATAATGTCTGATATGTATTTAAGTCTGGGTACTGTAATCATAATATTCAATCTTACTAGATAGAAACAGAGCCTGTAATTTAGATTCGTAATATTACATTATTCTAAGTGAATTTGTCAAGTGAAGTGGTGGACGGACAGAAAATGATCTACCATTTTTTGCTCAATTTAAAGTTATTTAATATTTACTACGCATAATATAAGCTATGCCTGGCTGCCCAAATATTATGGAAGGAGTACATTTCCTGTACGCTGCACACACAGCTTTTCCTTTTGTCCCAGCTTTCACGAACATACAATTTATTGTGTTGTGACTGCTTTCACGTCAACTAGGACCTCATTTATTAATATAAAACAATACACTGCCTGGTTTTAGATCACGTATGGAACTAAATTACCTGAATTAGTTTATTACATTATTTTAACCATTCTTCGTAGACTATAAATATTGATGACATTTTGACTAATTAATCTGTCAACCCTTTGCAACGGTACAATTTGTGTTGTTAAGTCTGGTATAAATTAACTTAATTTTTTTTTGGTAATGTGCCACTAGACACTATAGGTCCTGTTTTGATGGTAACCAATTTAACCGCGTAGATTTCTACCGTATTAAGCTCCATACCTTGCCAGAGATTCAAACTCGGATCTTCATCCTATTCTGATTAATTCCACAATCGTGTAAAAAATATCAGCTTTACTTTATTTTCCTGGACCACACCTAGCCACTTTCCTTAATTTACAACTGTAATACGAACCTTAGCTGGGTAGGCTTACCATTAAATAGGTCTAACTGTTTATTAAAATTTAAAGTAATTCTAGTTAGCGGCAGTATTGTAACTTAGATTCATTAAATTCTTCCTGTGTAATGTGATACTCATTCATGAACTGTGATTACAGGTACCCCGCCACACTGCTACAACATAAACGAGTGCGAGAGCAATCCGTGTCGGAACGGAGGAACCTGTGAGGATATTGTAAATGCTTATAAATGCCACTGCCCACCTGATCACACCGGCAGCAACTGTGAGTTGGAATATGACGGATGTGAATCAAATCCCTGCCTGAATGACGCAACGTAAGTGCCATAGGATAGATACCTCAGATGTTTCAATATTTTATGTGATCAGATTCCTGACACTTGTGGTATTTACTGAAAATCGCAGCTTCCGAGTACGCTACCTTAGGAAACAGATCTTTCATTTTTAAGCGTCACCGAATTCGTCAACGCACAGAAAAGGGGAGGCGACGCCTCCGAACATACCGTGTACACTTTTTAAAAGAATGTAAATTACCATTTTAAAGTACTATAAAATGGTAATTAGTCGGGTCTTTCGTGAAAGACGTAAAACCCGACTTCGCGATATGACGCTGAAAATAATCTCCCTTGCACCAACATTTTGGAAATGAAAAAGTCCTCCAAAATGTGTAATAACGCACTGATTAAAACATTCCGAGTGTCCAATCATACAAGATAATGACCAGGAACCCATAGAAGGGCCCATCAGGAAACTGCTGGGTTCGTACGACAATTTGTCGACCAGTTTGTCATTGACGTGTTTACACTTTCTCTGACACGCCCTGATACGAAATTATCATCTACTGCATGGTCATATATATATTTTACGAGCTTTTTTTAAAAAAAAAAAAAATTCCGCCTATAACACGAAAAAGATCTTAATTTTAATATTTTTTTCTCTTTTAGATGTCAAGCCGAAGGCAAAAACTACACATGCCATTGTCGGGACGGGTTCGAAGGAGAACGATGCCAAAACAATATAGACGACTGCCAGTTTAGTGAATGTGAGAATGGAGCAACGTGTGTAGATAAGGTGAGAGGGGAGACTGTGTCGGTCCCTAAATGCCTATTATATGATGCCTGGATTTCAGTTACCCTCGCGTCTATACGTGCCTTTTTGCGTGAATTATGCAGGCACAAGTGGACTTTGGAATCTTAGGCTAACGTAGAAGCTGAATAAATTACTGTAGCCTACTGCAATAAAGATTATAAATTCATAAGTTATCTTAGAGGCAGCCTTGTACGCAAAACAATCCATTTTCCCAAACATCCACATCAACCTAAATTGCGACTCAAGAACGATGACACCCGAGTCAGAAATTTTTTTTATTGCCTCGCGAAAAGGTTGCCTACGAAAAAATTACCCGAAAGATTTCAGGGATTTTCCCAAGATTGTTCACAGTCGCAGTACTGTGCAGTGGAGTCGCTGAAGATCAGAACTGATTTGTAAATAAATAATTCTATTTACGTGTTTTTTAGGTACAATCGTATGAATGCGTGTGCGCTCCAGGATGGGAAGGTCAACACTGTAATTCGCCCAAAAATTATTGCGCTTCAAATCCATGCCAAAACAGCGGAACTTGTATAGATTTACACACCAATTTTTCTTGCACCTGCCCAGTCGGATTTACAGGTAAGATGATACCCCACTCAGCCACTCCTATTATAAATTCAACCTTCGATGAATTTGCTCTATCCTGCCCCAAACGGAGATCAGGCGAAGTTTTTAAAGCGGAATCGGGTGTATACCAACACAGAGAAGATTACTCTAGAAGTCCTGGTATTTTTGGCTTTCTAAGGCTGCGTTCACGATACAGATAGTTTTTACTGCTAGATAGAAAATGACGCTCAAGTGACTCATTTCAACGAACGCGGTTGGTCTAAACGCGTCACGTGAGCTTCATTTTCTATCTAGCAGTAAAAACTATCTGTATCGTGAACGCAGCCAATGCGAGAGAGGCGCGCGTATTTTCCCCATAGAAATCTTTCTACGTCTTTTGCCCCTTGCAGTGTTACGTTTAGTACAAGCAACGAATCATGTATAAATCACAAAATCTTTTTTTTTTAGGATTTGTGTGTGAAGAGAACATAGATGACTGCCATCCGAACCCGTGCAGCAACAACGGTCTGTGCATCGACGGAATCAGCAACTACACCTGCGAATGCACGTCCGGGTTCATGGGTCCCACCTGTTCGACGATGTACGACGCTTGCAGCTTCACCCCCTGCCAGAACGGGGCCAGTTGCTCGACCAACCCGCCCTCTAGGTCCTTCAGCTGCACTTGCCAGTCCGGATTCACGGGTGCCAAGTGCGAGACAAACATTGACGACTGCCAGGGAGTGATCTGCAACCCCGGAGAATTTTGCATCGACAAGGTACGAAAATGTTGAATTCTTTCTGCAAATCCGAGAGAAATCTCCGATTCGAGGTGGTGTGATTATTAGTTATCGATACTGCCTCGTCTGCACGTCGTGGGACAATCAGTAACTTCAGGCGCGTTAATTTCGCACCTGCTTTGTGTATTTCACGCCCGGGTGCGCTTCTTGTTGATAAATAGGAGCAAATCGAACGCAGAAAGTGGCTAAAATTCATAAAACGAGGCGTGCGTGTTGTACATGGTTTCCCACGTCAACCTGTAACTTAACGGGAATACGGTGGGTTTTCACCGCTTCCGTTGCGTTGCGTTTGACCAATCATCACATACTGGGAACGTCTAGGTTCAACCCAATCAGAGACGCAACGTGATTGACGTTGTGAAAACACACTTTTACCGTCAAGAAGACTCTTGACTCTTGAGTGACGACATTACAAATTCCAGCCGTAAGTGCTTTCACAAAACTACCGTGAAATATAAGAGAAAAACTTCTTCTTTCAGATAAACGATCACGAGTGCCGATGTCCCGTCGGTTACACTGGTCCGAGTTGCTCCACAAACATCGACGAGTGCTCTTCGAATCCGTGCCTGCACGGCAGTACGTGCGTGGACGGCGTCTCCAACTACACCTGCGTCTGTCCCGCCGGGTACAATGGGACGCACTGCGAGGACGACGTGGACGAATGCGCCGCGGACCCCTGCAAGAACGGCATCTGTCGGAACACGCGGGGTTCGTACCAGTGTTACTGCACGCCCGGTTTCTCCGGAACGAATTGCACCCTGGATTTCGACGAGTGTCTGTCACATCCCTGCCAGAACAACGCGACCTGTCACAATTTGATTAACCAGTAAGTTCCAATTTTTAAATTGTCAGGGAAATAAGGGGCGGTCGCTCGCCGACGCCAACCTGAAGGTTGGAGTCCCGACTTTTTCTGTCTCTCTCTTGGCCATTTTATACCTCACCAATTATCTCGCCCCAATTGCGGGCTGACCACGGAGGATGGCGCATAATTTTTTTTAACCCACCCTGTCCCCGTCTAGGCCTCTACCCTTCCTTACGAAGGAAGACCTAAAGAAAACGTGACATGGCATATCACCGATTTTTTTCTAGGCCTGTACATTAATAAATTACTGTTACAAAATCAGAAGAAAAATGTGACTTCGATTTTAAAAATTTTGGGAGTTGCGAGCGATAATGAAGTTGAAAAGTAAAGTTATACGGAGTACAGTATTAAAAATCTAGATCTGCTACAACTCGGCAGTTCAGGACTTCAGAGATTGTTTATGACTAGACGTTCTTGTAATATATTTTGAGCTGTCAAAAATAACCCTGAAATTCTGATTTGGATCAAACTGTCTTTGAAGTGCATATTGTAAATGAACTACATACATAAACACTTTATTTTTTCTTAATGTAACCAGTAATGTTCGAGAGATAACGTACTGTGTATTGACCGATATATTTTAGCAGGTTTTTCTGTTATATTTAAAAAAGAAAAATCTCGTTAGCCTTGAAAGCGCAGTCAGTGTCGGCCCCACCAACGGGCAATTAGGGGCGCCCGATCTCGTAAGTGGCGGAAACACCATTTTATTTATGGGGCCCCAAATAAAATGGCGAGTTTTAGGGCGTTGCCTATTAGGGCGCCCTCTTTGCCTCGAAAACCGGCACTGCCTCAGGCATTCTCTTTGTGGTCGTAGTAGTGGCTATTATGATGAGGCGGAGTTTCCATAATCGTAAAGAATTTCAGTGCAAGGTTAACCGCGTGCATAGCTAATTCAAGACGGCAGATGGCCGTAATGAATTTTCAGATAAGTTTTTAGGGTGGTGCAAAAAAGGGGACCCGTTTGGAGAAGTATGTCAAAAACACAACAACAAGGTTCTGTGGGCGTCGTTTATATGGTTGTTTATTGAGCAATTTCTACAAAAAAATAAAATATAATGGGGAAAAAAAGGTTCCCCACAGCTTTAACACTGGTTTCTCGATTGTAACATGATTGTACGGATTTGTGTGCGTATCCTGTCGCAAATCCCTCCTTAAAAATGCCTGTTGATAATAAACAGGATCGTAAGAGACGGGCGTTGTTCCACATGACGTAGACGGGTCAGGCGGCATCGTTACTCCCAGCAGCACCTTCGAATTTATCGGGTGTCGACTGTCGAATATCAACAGAAAGTGTCCGTACAATTATTACAAACTGCTTTTTTTTTTAAAAAAAAATGCAAGCGAAAGTGCACGGGATTTTTAAACTTGAAATGACAGTTTCCTGTCTCTCTTCCAGGAGTGGACCCAGGAAACAAATACGCGCTTATGCTCCGAAAATACTAGCTTATTTTTATCACGTGACCGCGTTCCAAGCAATAGCGGAGAGAAGCAGCAGCTAAATAAAGAGACCTTTGCGAGGCTAGTTCTAAACACGAAACCTCTTGGTTTTGCCTTCTCTCTCCGCTATTGCTTGGAACGCTCTCGCGTGATAAAAAGAACATAAGGTAGTATTTTCGGAGCATAAGCGCGTATTTGTTTCCCCCTCTGGTATTAAACGACTTTCATTCTTCTTGAAATTTCTTCAATAAGATTGTTACCAAGAAGGAAAATTGATCGACAGGTCACAGGTATCAATCTGTGGATTACTGCGTGCAATTAGTGCAAGCAAACCTGTGTATTATTGAACATTTTATTATTTGTTTTGATTGGTAGCCTTGGGCACTTAAAAAACCCATCTCTTTGAAAATGGCACTAGAATCTCGAACTAAGAAATAAGACGACTTAGTTGCAAATCTGTTTAGAATTTGCATAACCTTAAAAATAAATTTGATACCGTAACAGTTATGTAATAAAAAATGTTTTATTAATACATATTTGTAAATTAATTATTGTATATAATTTTTCATCTAATGTTAAAATATTTGATCCCATACTATTTATACCAGGAACCATTGTTTCTTCCTGTTTAATGTTTATATGGTAATGCAATGGCAATGTAATAGATAAGAGCACTCCAATTTATACAGTACTGGTAATTTTCGTTTAAAACAAGATTTAAATAAAATACCTTATTTTACAGTCTATAACTCTGTATTAGAAAATGATGTAGTCTGAACACTCACTATGTGATACCGGGATTTTATAAATCCCTGGTGATAGTTAAAATAATTGAAAAACGTTTCTTCCTAAAGTCCGCATTTATTAGAACAAGACAGGTGCAAGATAGTATGGGTAGATTTCTACGGGACATTTCGAAGTATTTCATTAATCCTAGGCTACTTTTAGGTTCTCGAAACTACTGATTAAAACAAAGTTTATGATCATTAATGCAATTATTCCCAAATAAAACTTTTCTTTGCATTTCGTGCACGCGCGATTCGGGCTTCTTTTTTTTTTTTTTTTTTGCACAGTTGCACTCATGTTGATTGGTACTAACAGAAAGTGCAACGGCACAAAGTTTTAGGGAGAGCAACTATGATTTCTTTTCATATTCAGATCGATACAATCTATACATAGGACCGGTGTTTGAATTTCTGTAATGTTCTAACAATACAATTATTTACAATAACTTAAAGCCTTTAAAGGTGCATAGTCCACTTGGGGGTTTCGTGTAACCACAAAACCTATAAAAATCGATACCGATAAAAATCGATAATCACTATCGGCGTCTCATGTCGATAGAGAGACGCGTGCGTTGCGTTCCCACGGTGTCACGAAT
>JAQFYH010000736.1:0-11290 GCA_034694405.1 Scolopendrellopsis subnuda
GACATCGTATTATGAAGGGGAATACGATGAATGGTTATCCGCAACGCCCTTCCTCTCGTTTTCATAGTTTCGTTGGCGCTATAGGTTCGTCAGCGGCATCGTTTAAAACGGTTGTTCCCCCATTAATGGTTCAATTTCAAACTAATTATGGTATTATTCATGCGATTTTAGATACGGGGAGTGATTTTTCGCTCATTTCTGAGAGTCTGGCTAGTCAATTTGAATATCATCAACCGTCTCACTTGTCTTTGTGGTCGGTTGATTCCAAAGCTGTTTTAGTTTCTGGTAGTTGCCTTTTTCAGGCTTATTCTGGCAACACTTATGTTCAGCAGATTGTGCATAAAATTCCTAATCTGCCTTGTGAACTTTTGTTGGGTAGAGATTTTATGAGAACCTACGTGAAGCGTATTGATATCAAGACTTGGTCCGTGATTTTGGATGACTTCGATTTTTTGGATAAAAGGATCGGGCAAGACCAGTTTACTCCGCATCTTCAGAAGGGGAATACGGTTGATTGTTCTACGTTGATGAATAATCAGGTGTCGGTTGGCTTACCCCAAGATGTTACCTTGGCTCCTTATGAGACTGTTGAGGTTGTTAATTTCATGAACTATAAAAATTCTGACACGCAGGTTGATTTTCAATCATCTGACCATTTCATGGACTATCCTGGTTTACATGTTCTCGGTGTGTTTTCATCGGGTACGGTGAACACTTTTCAGCTATTTAATTCGTCCGACGAGAAGAGTGAATTACCCTCGGGGTTTGAGTTAGGCAGTTTTGTGACGACCAATGTTCAGAGTGGCTCGTCTCATATCATGATCCCTGAGAATTGGTTACAGAATTTTGTTGTTCCGACTCAAGTGAAGCCTATATTAGAAAAGTATAGGAAAGCGATCAATTTAGGTCACACTAGTATTGAGTTACCTTTGGCTAGAATCGATACTGGTGACATATTGCCCATTTACAGTAGACCTTACAAGTTAACCGATGATAAAAGGAGATTTTTAAAGGGCCAAATTGAAGAATGGATAAGCGAGGGTATTGTCGAAATTAGTAATTCTCCCTGGGCTAGTCCGTGTGTGGTGGTTCCTAAAAATACCCCCTCGGGCATTTCCTATAGAGTCTGTGGTGATTACTCCAGACTTAATCAGTTCATTACTCCTCAGGTTTTTCCTATGCCGAGGGTATCTGATTTAACCTACGAGTTGAGGGGTGCTAAGATCTTCTCGGTTATAGATTTAAGGCATGCTTATTTGCAGATTCCTCTTCACCCGGATGATAGGGATAAGACGGCTCTTATCACGCCTGAAGTGCAGTTTCGGTTTCGGAAATTACCGTTTGGGCTCAAGATATCTGCGTCGATTATGCAAAGGTTGATGTTTGATTTGTTCGGCAGGTTTCGACACAGGTTTGCCACGGTTTATCAGGACGACATTTGTGTTTATTCTTTGGACAAAAATACGCATATTGATCATTTGTCGCAGGTGTTTCAGATTCTGGCGGATGCTGGTTTACAAATCAGTATAGGTAAATGCGCGTTCTTTCAGAGCTCTGTTAAATACTTGGGTTTTGTGGTTGATGGTTCGTCGATGCGGCCGAATCCGGAGAATGTGGCTGCCGTTGGGGCTTGGACGTCTCCGAGATGCCCTAAAGATGTCAAACGTGTCCTTGGGGCTGCCTCTTACTATCGTCGTTTCATTCCGGGGTTTTCTGATAACACTAGGAATTTGAGAGATCTGTTAAAGAAGAAGGCCAAATGGCAATGGTCAGCTGTCCATGAGGATGAGTTTTTCAAGCTGAAGATGGCCCTGACCTCATTTCCGGTTGTGCGCCATTTCGACCCTGAGCTTTCGACGTTTCTTAAGACTGATGCCAGCGCTGTAGCACTGGGGGCTGTCCTATCGCAGATTTATTCGGATGGGGACCACGTGGTGGCCTATGCATCCCAATCGCTCTCTGAGGTTCAACAGAGATGGTCGGCTGTCGAGAGAGAATTATACGCAGTGATCTGGGCGGTGGATCACTTCGACCAATTTCTGGAGGGTCTACCTTTCACGGTTATCACGGATAATCATTCGCTTTGCCATTTGGCAAAGTTTCGTTCTGTTAATTCTAAGTTAACCAGATGGTCGCTTCGTTTGCAGGGTCGTGATATCCAGATTCGCTATCGCCCGGGCATTTCGCATTGTGATGCCGACTGTCTTTCAAGATTGGGATATTTCCCCTCCGAGGTTCCAAATTACGATTCTGTGGTCGATGGGGCGACTGATTCCGGTGCCTTGGTCTTGGCATCCTTTCCGGAGGACACTTCGGGTGGTTTCGCGATTTATTGATGGTTTATGTTTGATTTGGCGTTTGTTTAAAAAGAAATCTTCGCTGCGCTCGTTTCTTTTTTCGTCCGACGAGGGGGATTGTGTGGGGATCGGATGTTAATCATGCAATTTCTGTTTTGAATTTCCCGCGGTAAAAGCCTTCTTGCTGCATGACGTATGCGCGCAGGCGCATTGTGCGTCTTCATGGACGCGTCGCGATCTTTCTCTCTCTCGTGCAGAGCAATGCGGTTCCTCGGGCATGAAGCAGCTCGCTCGAGTTGGCTCTCTGAAGAAATTATATATGAATTATAGAAAAGGTGAAATTGGAGATATTCGGTAAATATTTAATTATAAAAAGAAAGAACTCAAAATATTAATGAAAGAAATAGTTTAATAAGAATGGGACGCCGAAAGAACATTTAAGAAAAACAAAATATCTTACGTGTTACAAAAAAAGAAAATGGATGCCCTTGATAGACGCCGCCAAGCCGCCATTGCTCGTTTTGAAATTTGACTCGAAATATTTGTTTAATGTTGGAACTGGAATAATAAGGTAAATTGTCAAAGAATAAGATAAAGAAAATTAATAGGAACTAGTTATTTATTAAAGTTAAAGAAAGTGAATTAAAAGTTCATATGTGGAAATTTGCCAAGTAGTGAGTTTCTGGAGAAACTCTCATTTCGTTACCCAACAGACGGCACAAGGAATTCGAGTATTTTGACGGACGGAGTTGGAATTCTTCAAGGATAAAATCAACTAAATTAAGAAGGCTCAATTCTACTGGAACATTCAGGATTCGTGAGTACTCAATAAAGAATTTAAATTGAATATCATGGCCATTAAAGTAAAAATCACGTGATGGTAAAATTAGTCAATAATTAATTAAAAAGAAGGATCCTTTAGTTTTAGAGAAATTTTGTGCACGTAAAAATAAATAATAAACGTTGATTTAGATTAAAAGAATAAGAATAGATTAGTTGGCGGAGTAATGAATATCCTTTAAGAAAGTATATGAATTAAAGGCAACCCATCGGCGAAAATATTTTACGATTCAAGAGTTCCTTATCGAATATTAATAAATAAAATAATTCATATAGGCCTAGAAGGAACGAGTGAAGAATAAATTGAGATAAAAAAATCAAATGGTGGACGATTATCCAGAGTGAACAAGATAAGTTAATTACAGTTTAAGAAATCAGTTAAATTTTAGTCACGGTCTTCACCTTAAGAGACCATCGATCAAAATCAAATTAACTTATAAATTTGTATAGACGTTGATCATTTGATGAAACTATCCACGGAACCGCGATCTCAATATACCTGAATTTAATGTCAAATCATAGCAAAAGTGCATACTGGTGAAAAACCGTTTTTGTGTAATCTCTAGGAACAAACATTCAGTGATTCGCAAAAATACATTGTAAATACAACAGAGTTAACTCATATTATTATTATTGAATTGAATTGTTGAATTGAATTGAATTTGATTATTTAAGCACTTTGTTGAAGTCGTTTAATTGCTATTATTTATTAAATGCTTCCAATATTCACTTGTTCTAATATAATGTTTCGATGTCACTCAATATTATGATTAAGGAGCTGAGTTAGTGGGATTATTAAGGTAGGGAATCTCTGGGTGGCTTTAGCACGCTTAGTTATAGTGTTTGCGTAAAAATAATATTAAAGATAAAAGATCCACGGTAGCTAAAACAAAGCTATCCCTTACAATGGTAGCGAGCGTGTGAAACAAAATTTTTTATAGTTATTCTCAGCTCCTTGGTATTTAAGAGTGACTTGTCGAAATAAATAGAGAGAGAACTTCAAGAGAAAAGAAAATTTTTTTTTGGTGTTAGAAATTATTTATTCAAATTTTTTTTCCTTTTGTACTCTGAGAGAAAAAAATTTTTTTAAACTTAGATTTTTTTTCAGAGTTTTCAAAATTTTTTTTATGCAATAGCGCGCATGCGTCATCGCGATTCAAAGGTTTTAGCAGGCTTTGTTTGTTGTTTGATCCTCGCGTGGTCTCCCTTGCTGCTGATCATGGCTACGAATTCGAATCTCAGCATTAAGTTTTGGCCTGTCATGTTTAATGATTCCCTAGATGTTGACGAATGGATAAAAGAGATCGATCATTGTGCGACGTTAGGTATTTGGAAAACCGAGGATACCATCAAATTCTTTCGCCAAATGCTGGATGCGAAAGGGAAAAGATGGTTCGATCGCACTTCTGTTCTGGCCACTTACAATACTTGGGATTTATTGAAGGTCAAGTTTAGGGATGATGTCATGGCTGAGCGTAATCTTCCGAACCCGGAGACCCAATTGATTGATAGGATCCTGAATTATAATGAATCCATTCAGGATTACGTTTCCGCTAAGCTGGATCTCTGCATCAAGTCAAGTTCAGCGATGTCTGACGATCGCAAGCTTGAGCATATTATAGAGGGATTACCTGTTGATTGGAAAAACAGTTTAAAGTTGCGCAATGATTTAACCCTGGCCAATATCGTTCAGGTTCTGGTTAAATATAAGATTGCGATTCCGATGTCGTCTGTTTTGTTGACTTCGAATTTGGAAACGAAGTTGATGAACCACATTGATCAGAATTTTCAGTTGTTAAAAGATTCTTTACAGTCGGATTTGACTTTGAAGAATGAATCCCAATCGAATTCTTTTGTTGCTTCGCAACCGAACGGTACCTTTAGAGGAAATACTAGAGGTAGAGGTTCGAATCAACGATGTTACTCTTGTAACCGCACTGGTCATTATTGGAGACAATGTTGGTACTACGATGGTAACAATAATCAACAGTCAAATTTCCAGGGGAATTTCAAGCGCAGTCGGCCTTTCGACAGAGGTTATGTATCTGGCGGCAGATACGTAAATGGAGGTCAAAGAAACTCATCGATGGGAAGAGGTTCCTTTTTCAGAGGTTCTTTTGGTTCGTTTACAAAAAACGAATGAGACATCGTATTATGAAGGGGAATACGATGAATGGTTATCCGCAACGCCCTTCCTCTCGTTTTCATAGTTTCGTTGGCACTATAGGTTCGTCAGCGGCATCGTTTAGAACAGTTGTTCCCCCATTGATAGTTCAGTTTCAGACTAATGATGGTATTATTCACGCGATTTTGGATACTGGCAGTGATTTTTCGCTTATTTCGGAGAATCTGGCTGCTCAGTGCGAGTATCATCAACCGTCTCACTTGTCCTTGTGGTCGGTCGATTCTAAAGTTGTTTTGGTTTCAGGTAGTTGCCTCTTCCAGGCTTACTCTGGCAACACCTTCGTTCAACAGATTGTGCACAAAGTTCCCAATCTGCCTTGCGGTCTTTTATTGGGTCGGGATTTTATAAGTACTTTTGTTGATCATTTGGACCTGAAGACTTGGTCTGTGGTTTTGAAAGGCAACGTGCAATCGCAGCAGCCAATTTACTCTGAGTTCGAATCTAATTGGTCGAATAGAGTTCCGGATAGACAGGTTGAGGTCGAAAAACCTGTGCAGATTAAGATTGAGAAACCTGAGGACCAGCCTCATCTGGTTGCTTTTGTTTCTTTGGAAACTCTGAAGAACGAGCAGAATATCGAAATGGGGGGCCTTACTCACAAGGATCGTTCCAAGTATAAGAAGTATAATGATATCTGGTATCATGTGAGATCTCCTGGCGGGAATGAGTCTTTAAAAGCGGCGTATGTTCCCACGGCTTTGAGAAACAAGTTGCTTCATGCTGCTCACTCGGATCCTCTTGCTGGTCATTTTGGTTCGCGGAAGGTTTACGACAAACTCAAGGATAAATACTTCTGGCCTGGTATGTTTGAGCATATCAAGGGTTTCATAGCATCTTGTCATCAGTGTCAGTTTCGTAGGATATCGAATCAAAAGCCGGCGGGTAAACTCCAAAACATAGAAGTTTCGGCCTTGTTTGATACGATTGGGATCGATTACGTGGGCCCTCTTAACCGTACTGTGCATGGCAGTCTGTACCTTTTGGTGGCTGTTGATTTGTTTTCCAAGTTTCTCGTGGTGGCCCCTTCCAGAGCTGCCAATGCATCCAATGTTGCCAATTTCTTGTTAAGGGAAATTGTGTTGCGTTTCGGCCCTCCTCTCAAGTTACTTTCCGATAGGGGTGCTGCCTTTTTGTCCAACAGTGTCTCTGAGCTGCTAAAGTTGATGGAGATAAAAAAGATCAACACTACTAGTTATAGGCCCCAAACTAATGGCGCGTGTGAGGCTGTAAACAAGACGGTTGTTCAGCTCTTATCTAAGCATTGCCAGGATGTTTATTCTAAATGGGATGAAGAGCTCCCTTATGTGGTATATCAATACAATACCACAACTCATTCTTCCACTGGTCTCTCGCCGTACGAGGTGGTGCATGGTATGCAGCCTCGTCATATTACGTTGGATTTGAATTTGCGTCCCCACAATCCTGACTCTCGTGAGCTGTTCGACAAGGTTCGAAGAGGTTTTGTTGAAATCAGGGAGGAGGTTTCCAGGAATTTGGATGCTGCCCGTTTGCAGCAGAAAACTCAGTATGATAAGGGGCGTTCCGATAGGTCATTTAACGTCGGGGATAAGGTCCTTCTCAACAATCTCGCTATTCCTGCTGCCGGTAGAAAGTTATTCCCCAAGAAGTCTGGTCCTTATACGGTTGAAAAGAAATTGAGTGAATTAGATTACCTCCTTAGGTCTGATGAGTCGTTGGTCACGAGCATTCATAATGTTGAGCATATGACTCTGTATAGGACACCGTTGGAACCCGTTCGGGAGGTTCCTCAGGATGAAAGCCCCAGGGGCACGCGTCAGTTGTCCGAGATTGAAGGCGTCATGGAGTTATCTAATGCTGACATGGTTCCGCCTTTTGACCCTGTAAGTCCTATGCTTGATAGGACCCCTGATCGTTCGGTTGATAGGCCGAGTCCTACGTTGGATGCCTTGTCCAACGCTCCTTCTACGTCCAGGGCGAGATCGGTTCTTTTCCCTGAGCCGGATGAGAATGATGGTGGGATTAACAGGAGGTCGTTGGTTTTGAGAGATCGTCGTTTGGATAATTACAGGTATCAATGATTTGTTTAGTTTTAATGTAAAAAGAAATCTTCGCTGCGCTCGTTTCTTTTTTCGTCCGACGAGGGGGATTGTGTGGGGATCGGAGGTTTATCATGAAATTTCTGATTTGAATTTCCCGCTGTTAAAGCCTTCTTGCTGCATGACGTATGCGCGCAGGCGCATTGTGCGTCTTCATGGACGCGTCGGGCTTCTTCTCTCTCTCTCATAGAGAGCAAGGCGGTTCCTCGGACACGAAGCAGCTCGCTTGAGCTGGCTCTCAAAAGAAATTAAATATGAATTAAAGGAAAAGTGAAATTGGAAATATTCGGTAAATCGGTATTATTATAAAAAAAGAAGGACCTCAAAATGTTAAAGAAAGAAATAATTTAATAAGAATGGAACGCCAAAAGAACATTTAAGAAAAACAAAAAATCTTACGTGTTTTAAAAAGAAAAATGGATGCCATTGATAGACGCCGCCGAAGCCGCCATTGCTCGTTTTGAAATTGAATTCAAAGTATTTGTTTAATGTCTGAATTGGAACTATAAGGTAAAACGTTGAATAAGAAAAAGAAAATTTATATGAACTGGATATTTGTTAAAGTTGAAGAAAGTGAATTAAAAGTTCAATTACGAAAATTCGACGAGTAGTGAGTTTCTGGAGAAACCCACATTTCTTCATCCAACAGACGGCACAAGGAATTCGAGTATTTGACGGACGGAATTTGAATTCTTCAAGGATAAAAATCAACTCAATTAAGGAGGCACAATTCTACTGGAACATTCGGGATTCGTGAGTACTCATTAAAGAAATTAAATTAAATATCATGGCCATAAAATAAAATCACGTGATAGTAAAATTAGTCAATAATTAATTTAAAAGAAGGATCCTTAGTTTTAGAGAATTTTGTGCACGAGAAAATATAAAAAGAAATAGTTGATTTAGATAAAGAGAATAAGAATAAATAAATTGGCGGAATAAGAATTCATATAAGAAAGGTTAAATGTTAAAGGCGAACCATTGGCGATATTATTTTAGTAATTAGGAGTTCAGATCGAATATTAATTTATAAAAATAATTCATATAAAAAAAAGGAACGAGTGAAGAATAAATTGAGATAACAATTCAATGATGGACGATCATCCAAAGTAACTAAGATAAGTTAATTACAGTTTAAGAAATCAGTTAAATTTTAGTAACGATCTTCATCCTAAGAAGCCCTTAATCCAAATCAAGTTAACTTATGAATTTCGATAATCGTTGACCATTGAACGAAAAGATTTACGGAACCGCGATCTCAAAATTAGTATAAAAGTAAATGTCAAATTATAGCAAAAGTGCATACTGGTGAAAAACCGTTTTTGTGTAATCTCTAAGAACAAACATTCAGTGATTCTCAAAAATACATTGTAAATACAACAGAGTTAACTCTTATTAATATTATTGAATATTTTATTGAATCGAATTGAATTTAATTATTTAATGCACCTTGTTGGAGTAATTTGATCATTTGTGTTTATTAAATACTTCCAAAATTCACTTGTTCTAAATAATGTTTCGATGTCACTTTGTATAATAATTAAGGAGTTGAGCTATTGGGGATTTACCAGGTAGGGAATCTCTGGGTAGGCATTCGCACGCTTTAGATTTAGTTTTAGCACAGAATAATTTAAAGATAAAAGATCCACGGTAGCTAAAATGAGCTATCCCTTACAGGGCGTTAAAAAATATTTAATCCTAAAAATGTCCGCTCCGTTACTTTGTCCGCTCCGTTATCATTTTCTTCCATAGCGCAGCAATGGGAATGATTAAAATCGTTAATATTTAAAAATTACAATATTTTTTTTTCGCTGCAAACTATGCTAAGAGTCATAATAATATATTTCTTATAACCTGTAAAAATTTTAAATCTCTGGAAGTAAATTTATTTTTTTCTTATCAATTGCTGAAATTCCACGTTTATGGAAGAATCACATGTCCAAATTGAGTACTGCGGGGCTGGAATATCCAAGTTATCCCCGCATATGTCCAAATGATTCGTGAGGGCTAGAATGTCCAAGTTAGACCCGCCCAAGTTAACCGCCGATGGAACCAGGGAAAGGGCTCCCGAGCTTGTAGATCGCTGGGAACCTCAGAAAAGGTCAATACGCCCCTATATCAAACCGAGGCCCAGGATGGACCTAAGGATATGGCTCTCGAACATGTAGATCGCAGGGGAACCTCAGGGGAGGTTACAGTGCCCTCCCGTTAAGCTGAGGCGCAGGAAGGAACCCATGAGGGGGCTCACGAACCTGTAGGTTCAGCAGGGACCATTGCGGGATGTCGCAAGCCCGTCGCCGTACCTGCTGGCGAAGCAGAAACCCCAGGGCAAGCCCCAGGGTCTTCGCGGGAACAGGAACCAACGTCGGATTGCCGTCGTGAAGAAACACGAACTGATTCTCACGATAAAAATGAGAACGATCGTCTTTAAAAAACTGTGTTATATAGACAGTCCTGCAATCAAGATTTGCCAGTGTTTTCAGTTGACCGGAGGAGTGGTCCCTGTTCATAGCTCATTTTAAACAGTCGACTGGCCACTACTCCGACGCCGGTAATTAGCCTCGTCTGTGGAAGGCTTTGAAGGGAGAAGACAGGAAAGCTGTCGAGTTTATGCTGATCGAACCCCGAAATGTCTGTCGCATAATTGACAGACTTACGAAGCGTTTTGGTCGTCCTGAATTAATAATTAGAATGTTGCTCGACAGGGTAAAGGAGTTTCCGAAGCTGAAAGACGATAACTGGGAAGGGTTAATTAGTCGACTTCGCGGATGAGGTCTAGGGTTTGGTCCCCATGATGGAAAGTTTGAATTTAACTCTCCATCTTCACAACCCGCAGTTGTTCGAGGACTTGAGCAAAAAATTACCCCCTTAGTTGAGGCTGCAGTGGGGCATGTACCGGATACACCTGAAGTCATCCCAGCTCGTCGTTAAAGGGGGTAGACATTCATGTTAACTCCGAAAATCGTTAATATCTTATTCAGTGGAGTTTGAATATTACCGTACTTATAATCATTTGTTTTGTTAAAACAGAGAATAAGACATATTATAATGCAATTTCCATTTATCATCATTGTTTTACCGTATTACATTTTTTTCTAACTTAAAGAAAAAATCATTTACATGTTTGAAAAATAGCCCGCCTCGTGCTTCATTTGCATTTGGGAAGTCAATCGGAAGTGAATTTAGCAAGGTTTAAAAAAATATGGCGCCGCCCAGGTAAAAATATGTATTTATAAGCTTTTAACGGAGTAAACGATATAAAAAATGGATAAAAATTGCATACAGCTTACCGATGATGGCGCCCTTGGCGGCCGCCCATTTCGCCAATAGGACGCTACGGCCCTGGAACCAGCAGTCATCCAGCAGCAATTACCCTCACCATAAGCGAATCACTTATGCCCTCACCCATGCTTGTTGTGCGTAGACATGGGAAAAACCCGGGAATAAACCCAAAAAACCCGGGCCGGGTTTTTTGGGGAAAATTGGGTTTTTTGGAAAATTGATTTTTTTAAAGGTTGTCTTACTACAATCAGCTATATGGTCACAGTACCTAGTGCATGGTTAGAAATCGTAAAATTATCACTGAGCCTAGGTTTACGCTAGTATATTGTCGAACGAACCATGGAACGAACTACCTGAATATGACGTTTTATGCAATGGGTTATGTCCTACTGTGACGTCACATAACGTAGGCTACACACGTAACTTGGACATTCCAGCCCCGCAGGACTCATTTGGACATATGCGGCGCTAACTTGCACATTCCAGCCCCCCAGGACTCATTTGGACCTATGCGGCGATAACTTGGACATTCCAGCCCCGCAGGACTCATTTGGACATATGCGGCGCTAACTTGGACATTCGATAGCCCCGCGGGACTCGTGTGGACA
>JAQFYH010000737.1:0-11287 GCA_034694405.1 Scolopendrellopsis subnuda
TTTACTAAGTGGTATTCGAAACATAATAGAATATTCGATATTCGATTAATCAGTATTCGATGTTCGAATCGAATCGATTCGAATCGAATCGAATATTCGAACTTTTCGAATATTCGAACTTTTCGAATATTCGCACATCCCTAACTCTCTCACAAACAAATCTGCGAACAGATGTGAGTTGATTTTGCAGCCCTCACAAGCCAACACGTGGATTGGAAATGTTCAACTCGCCAGAAAAGGTAAAATTGGGCTGTATTCTTGTGCCTAGGTACAAGAATACAGACAGCGAGTAGATGTTTTATTTGCGTGATTGTTTTACAGAGCTTGAACACCACTCAAACTACGGTATTCAGTATCACGTAACTACTGCATAAATAAGAGAGGAGGAACTATTCCAACGGAACTTACGTGGTTCTTGGGCGTAATACTGCAGTTCTTTGTTGTCGCAGGCTTGCAACTTCGACAGGAAAGTCATTGAGTCGGAAATACTCGCGAGCGGCGAGAAATACTGGTGCCCGAACACGCTCTCTGGCATGTACAGCTGAGAAGTCTTCTTGACGAGATGATACTGACCGATGAGCACGCCCAACTGTGCCCTAGAGACATGCGACGTGTTGGGGTGCAACTCCCCCACCAGTTTTCTCACGATTTCGATGCCGTCTGTGATCTGGAAAACGAAATTTTTGTTACGATCCGAATTCCGCACGGTAAAAAAGGATTCACTAAAAACATTCTCTTACTCTTCCCAGGCGTAAATACGTCTCGGCCTCGACCACTCCAAAACTGAAGGCTATCCTGTCCTCCTTGGAGCCCTTGGGCAGTTGCTCCCGTCCGAGTGACAATAAGGAAAGAGACAGTTCCGCGTCTCCCAGACGGAGGAAGGTTTTTGCCAGCCCCGTCACTGCCGCAACCGATTGACAGGCGGTGCCCTTCTCTTCCGCAAGCGTGAACATCGCGTACCACGCGCGCGCAGCTTCGGGAAACTAAAAAAGATCAGAAGATCGCCGGTTAAAATACGACTTGGTTCCATTTCCGAAGTCAATTCAATTAATTTTAAGGATCTTGCAGTTTACCTTGCACGACAGCGAATAGGATTCGGCAGTCGCTTCCAGATACTCGAGGGTTCGATTCCATTCCGCGGCGTTCGAAGGGAAAGTTTTATCTTCCACGATCAGTTTCTCCCACATCTGGAGCGCGGCGTCCAAAGGCGTGAGTAACTTGAGTTCCTGCTCGATGGTGAAAGTGTTCGAAACAGCGGATTCATTCACTTTGACTGGATCCGGTTCCTCTCCCGGTCTGGAAACAGTCTCCTTGTTCAACTTGGACTTTCTTTCGACTTCCGCCTGCAAAAGGAAATACATAATCGTTGCTATGGAAACTTTCGTACTTGCAAATTTGAAATATTATAATGCCTCTATCCGTCTATCTGGACAGAATTTTCAAACTAATCTTCTCTTTTAAGCAAAGGGAATTTTAAAAAATTACAATTCTCATCGGGGTTTAAAATCTGATTTTTTTTTACCAAAACAATAGCAAAGAAAACAATGTCAAAAAGTATGCAAAAACAAAGAAAAAGATTTTAAAACACTCATTGTCATTCAGTTTCTTTGACCCTGGAAAATGAAATCAAAGGGCTAACCATGTGTATTTTTGGCGAGTTTCAAGTAAACCGCAGTACCCAGGTTACAGAAAGCAAACGTGAAAGAACAAGAACGAGTCATATTACAAACTTACTTCGCACTCAGCCCGTTGGCTTTTCGATTGCACCATGTACTGCCAAAAGTGTGAACTGGCTCTCAAGAATTCGTCCTTCCGGTCCCCTCTGCCTTTGCTGGACTTCAGCAGTTCGAAACATTTCGCCACGCATTCGTCACTGAATCTAAAGGGAACGGTTTTTAAATTTTCGTGTGGGTGAATGGTTGTGGAGGTCGCAATTAAATACGAGACGGAGAATTTTATAGAATAAAAAAATTGATGAATAACTCACGGGTAATCGCACGACTGTCTCAGGTACTGCTGCTGCGCCAAGACGAGCCAGGCTTCGGCCACCAGAAGATCGTTCTTCATCGCGTACTTGGTGATTTTGTGCGACAAGCGAGTTATCGCAGCGGAGAATTTCGATTCCACGATATCAAATCTGCAATAACGAATCGCATAACTTACATTATAAAGATAAAACAAACGAAAAAACATCAAAAATTGCGCGATCAAATTTTTTCACTACGAATTCATTTTACGGTAAAAAGAATTTTTAACCCCAAACTGTGAGACGTGAAACCCGACACCTGGGGCTCGTTCCTCGACACGAATACACGCAAACACGCACACGAAAGTTGCTACTGCGCATCGTTGAACAGATGCGCAGTCGTACTTTCGTGTGCGTGTAATTCGTGTCGAGGAACGAGCCCCTGGTGTATTTTATCTATATGCATGTATGTATCAGCCGCCACGCAGAGAGAGAAAATTAACAGATCTCGAGCGTGCCACCGCGCGTCATCATAGAAAATTACTAACTTCGATTGTCGCTGGTTCCAATACAGAGTTGCTAACTCTTGCGTATCTATCGACTGTTGACGGCAGTGAATGTGATACACTCATTCCCTCATACACAGTCTTTGACTCGGTGAAACACAGTGTGTGTTGTTGCATGTGCATTTCTGGTTTTATATTTAAAATTCGGAGTTAATCTTTGCACTACCATCATACCAGCAGATAAGAAATTATGGAACGAAAAAAAATTAGGCCTCAGTTTTACTAAGGTAATTATATCTCCCCTTATATAATTACCTTAGTTTTACCCAGCAGATGCTGCTGCATCCGCTAGATTATAAAACGTAATAGTGACGTAACTGCGACTGAGAACCACCTAGCAGCCGTGATACGGAACTACGGGGTAGCGGCCATATTGGATGTTAACACTTTTTTAGCGTAAACTGTAACAACTGTGCCCATGAGACGAGGAGTCGCGTTCTCAAGGTCTGTTTCAGCAGTCGAAAGGGGTGGCTAAAACCCTCCCGTCACTGTAGAAAATGCTTTTCCCGTTCGTTTACCTTTCCCTTCCAGTAAGTGTAGACGTAGAATTGGCTGAATAGGACGAGGAACGAAGACATGTAGATGACGACGGACGCCTTGAGCCACGTCGGGTACTGACACTTGTCGCCCATCCTCAGTCCGTTCACGCCGAACCACAAAAACACCACGAACTGGATCTAATAAACAAAAACACAAACAAATTATTTGTTTTTTTTTTATCCGTACTGTTTTTCTCTCTAGTCTTGAACGAAGAGAATGGGGTTCGACCCCAAATTACGGATTAAACGATATTTGAGTGACAGCAGCGCCAATTCCGTTTGCAATGGCCACACGCTCATTCCAGAGAAATCGCTCTTAATTCTTGCAACAGAATCTTAATTCTGAACGCAGCCTATTACTCAATAAAATGCACGTGAAATTCGTAATAATTTCGATAAAGGCTGTAAAAATTACTTGGGTCGTTCAAGTTGCGTTAAATTTTTACACTATCGCGACGAGATTGGATTGGTCGAATTACGAACGGATCATTTATCACGCGGTCTCGCAACATCAAATTAAAAATAAACTATTTTTTAGACATTATACGACGCTACTCGGATATTTCGGAAACTACAATAAATATAATAATCAATATTCGCGGAGAAGTCCCGTCCGATCTTGATAAAATACGCGTCAATCAATCAATAAAGACGGCGCGTGAAAAGAAAACTTACCAACTGAACCATGGTCAGGTACTTCTTCCACCACAAATACTTGCTCACGGCGGGACCCAGTGCTGCCAAGGCGTAGTACGTGTACATCAAGACGTGCACCAGGCTGTTGATCGAAACTATCGTCACGCCTGTGCAAACAAAAAAATACGATTCATTAATATGCCATTTAATGCGCCTGGTACGAGTTCGAGTCCCCGTGGAGACGAAGAGCTTTTCAGTTTATTCCGTTTGGGCTAGAAGAACTGGACGACGCTCGTGTCGTCTTGGACATTGTTCTTTTCCAAAGAAAACAAACTTGATTCTTTTGGGTTGACTATCATCACCAATGGACTCGCCATCCGTTTTAGGAGGGTGGCGTTATCGTCTTCCCCTTGCTTCGCTGCCCGAGAGAATAATGAATACGAGGCGGTTTCAAGATGAGAAAAAAAATGCAGGTAACTCGTCACTGGCGGCTGTTACGCCGTGAATATCGCTCGAATTAGCGTTGACCCTTACGAAATGATATTGCTTACCAATGCCGGTGGGATACCACCGTGTAATTGTATACATATACGCCAACATCGACGCGTGATGATATACGTGCAACGTCGAAATCTGAATATAACGAGAAAGAACCACCATTATTTCGATTATCAGAAATATATCTCTATACGATTTCGATCCCTTTGTAATTTCGTAATGTTTAAAATACCTGTTCGTTCTTTTTCCTCAAAATGAAAAAGACCGTGTCCATGAATTCCACCAACTTGGAAATGTAGTACAACCACACAACGCGTGCCAACTGCAAAGAAAAAAAAACACACACAATTGCAATAATTTTCTGCGACAAAATATCCAAAAGAACAGAGAGGGACGATATTTCGAAGCGGGCAAGGGTGTTGGGAATAATCCATCGCCTGGCAGGTACAGTATTACCACTTGTGATCCTATGGTAATAATTTCGGGATTATTTGCCAAGTAATAAGTGAGTAATTTTCTTTCTGTCATGTGTGAGCTGTCAAAAATATCAGAATTGGGACCCAGACGCACAAAGGAATTGGTACCGTACTATAGAAAACTAATGCCACGCCGAATTTTCGATTCTGTGCGAAAATTTCGTATCAATTTGCAACGTCTTTTCGTAGATCAATTAGCTTTCGTTTCATCACTCGGTAGTTTTTCATATAACGAAGCGGTTTCGTAAAAACAGAACGCGAAGGAGTCAGAAATTCCTCTCAAATGGGACGAATAATATTATCGACGCCTCTTACCCTGTACTGATCTTCCTCAGTATCGAAAGAAACTTGGCAACTCCAACTGTAGCCCTTCTCCAGGTATATCGACACGCACTGCAAAACAAATTGACACATCGCGATCAAAAAAAAAATGGTTTCATTTTCGAACCCACGTCATGCTGCGTTCGATTTCCCTATTCTTACGATCGCCACTATCGATGTAAGCTTCGCGTTCACACTTTACGTCATACGCTGAGCGTACTGCGTGAGTGAAACTTACTCGAAGCTGACGTTTCTATTACAACCGCAATTTGATAGAGGTCAGAAATTGTTATATTACCTCGTATATAAAAAAGGCGTTAAAAGCCACGAGGAACGAATTGTAGACGAGTAATACTGCTCGCAGTTTGAAAGGTTTCAGGTTGCTGGCGAACCTGGGTCCCGCGGTGGCCAGCGTCAGGTAGCCCACTATCAGCCATGCGACCGGAATGACGCTGCCCGTCAGGAACCAATTCTCCGTCACCCGGTCTGCAAAACAAACAAAAACCAAATAAATAAATATTAGAAATGAAACGTTTTGTTGCGTGGAAAACTAACGAATTCTGCTCGTTTACGT
This sequence comes from Scolopendrellopsis subnuda, assembly GCA_034694405.1. Taxonomy (NCBI): domain Eukaryota; kingdom Metazoa; phylum Arthropoda; class Symphyla; family Scolopendrellidae; genus Scolopendrellopsis; species Scolopendrellopsis subnuda. Next base: position 5,577 of record JAQFYH010000737.1, read on the forward strand.
TACACGCGTCATCCGAACACACAGCGATAACCATCTAACGAAATTTCTCATCGATAATCGCAGGCACTAAATAAAGACGGCGCTTCGAGCCATATTACCTGCAGATTTCATGGCATATTCGTACATGCTCTTGAACTCATCCATCATCCGACGAAAGTGATCAATTATCCTGCGACAAAAACAAAACAAAAATGCTTTTAAAATTTAATTGACGGTATCATCAATCTATAAAGACGTTTTGGGGGATTTTTGAAATTTGGGCAACCAACAATTTTTGGGATAAAAACACAATCACGAGATTTTATTTCAAACATTGGGGGGGGGGGGGGTCCTACAAACGAGAACCGACAAATTTTAAGGTCACAACGGATCGATTTGGGATTCTGAATTTTAGTTGACTGTACATTTGCGCGTATAGGACCATATTTTTATAAACAACGTTTCAATTGAGCATCATTCAACAAATTAAAATTTCCAATAATGAGAAACAGCTGAGATTAAACAACGATTAATGTATATGTGGTAAAAACACCGGTTGTCGACAAGAGCCATTTGAAAAAAAATAGAGTCTGTACATCGCCCCCAACCCTTATTTTCGAATGGCTCTCGCCGATAACTGGTAGAAGATGACCCACAAAAATAATTTTAAAAAAAAAACCTTCTCCCAATAAAACATTGCTTTGCAGTTCATAAGAGAATCGGATACCGTTGCGATCAATCTATTTTTGTAAGCCTACGTTTTTCTACCAAAGCATTTCGATTAATTCAGCCTAGAAGCGGAACTAATTAAATCGAATACTTACATATCTAACATTGTGTTTTAATTTTAATACCTAATTAATACTTATTTAATTTTAAAAAGGATCTGGCGGGAAGAAAAGAGTGCAAAATACCGCAGTGCTATATGGAAAAATGTCCCGGTGCGAAGCGAGTGCAACCGCACCGGCGGAAAATCGATAGACGGACTGCAGTTACACGGAACATGCAGTAACAATTCGTATAACAAAAATCGATAAATGTTCAGAGACGACGTATCATCAACTGTCAAAATTCAAACTTTTAGAAAAAGTTCTTGTTTATAAAAAAATAAAATGAGGATCGAAGTGGCCGAAGGGTTAACGCGCCCGCACAGTAAAACGGCCAGTTTGATTCGGGTCCCGGTCTAGGAAGAAAATTGTGAAGGAACTCTGGACTGTAGCTCTGCATGGAATCTATGACTCTAGTTTGTTTGCAGGGATTTTCCCGCTGTATTACCGTAATAGAATCCTCCAAGGTTGCGGAATATCTCGCTAGCTCCTCGTGTTGCAAATTGACCCGCTGTCCATTTGGGGTGTGGTCATAAAGGTTATATCTGCTGCACTTTACTCCCCCTCCCGCCTCCCCCCACATCCAAAAGGAATACGGATTGGAAGTCGAGATAAACTTCTGGGTTCAAACTTCAAACACTCGTTGATTCTGTGGGAAGGGACGGGTTATTAAAAAGTTTAAAATTCCCCACCACCACGACATTGAAAAGCGCGGAAGCCACGTTATAGGCCTACGGAAGTTTAATATTTTAAAATGTTTAAATAATACTCACTAGCCTACGTGTTGTGTCAATTCTTCCGCATGATAACTGGTAGTGTCATTTATATTGAGTGTTTGAAATTAATTACTCCGCAATTATGTAACGACGACGCAAAGTATTTGAACATAGTGCAATTATTGTTGCGATAATAATTATTAATAAAATACCGTATAACAATGATTCACAAAAAAATGTATATTATTAACGGTGATTATATCGTGCGGCGCCGAAAAAGTTGGATTCATTTATTCACATTGACGCACGACGTATAAGGATTTAGCCTTCAAATCATATAACACCCGGTAATAACCCTGAATTTAATCTTTGTAATTATTTCTTCCCAAATATAAATAGAGAGAATGAGCTGTTTCGATTCAACCCACCAAATATGGTGTTTCATTCCAAGACACATTCGAAAGTTATAGAATTGGACGTAAGAATTCCAACCAACCATTCTTTTCGCCACAAGCCGCAAAACGGGCGGTTTGGACAGCCCAATAACCTCTCCTGACACCTAACTTGTCTGCCATAGTAGCCAAACTAGCCGTTTGACCCAAAAGAACCCCCTTCCCCCGAAAGGCGTAAGATGACGGATAGTCTTATATGGCACAGGCTATTTAAAAAAAAAATTAAAAATTGTCCATACAAAATCAAAATAATAACATAGATCTTTGACTTACCAGATCCCAGTAAGTTGTTTGGCAGAAAATAATGTAATTATCATAATACGACAAGTCTGTGTAACTTTATAGTTTATCACCAGCTGATCACACAGCACTTTTTTTTTCTATTCTGCATCGTCCCACCTTGGTTTGTCACGACACCATCGCAAGGAGGAAATATTAGACAGATTGTGCTACGTAATTCAATGTAGGTCGTTTTTAAAAAAGAGAAGAGACTACTGTTATTTTTTAACGCGAATGAATTATTCCTACCGTTTCTCGTGATGCAACAAAAAACCGCATTGTATTCTTTTCAAAATAAAGGTCCCTTTCAATTATTTTATTATTTTAAAACGTAGCGACGCGTGGACCGTTGGCGTTGCAGCAGCAGCCAGTCCAATTTCTTTCCCTGAGAGACCCCCGGCGGAGTTACAGTAAAATATTATGATGATGCAAAATATCCAAGATAACAGTTGAAAATCGAACCTACTGCTTTCGCGGGATTTTGCCTAGCAAAGTCACGACACTCCTCCAGGCCTGGAGACTTGACTTTGGCGCTGAGCGAATCGTCCTGCACCCTCGCTGTTGGGTTCGATTCCCGTATAAGCTTCGGTATTTATCTGTTTTCTGATATAGCCTACAGCGCAAAGTAAATTCGTGCGTGCGGGTCTCGGAGTCACTCACAAAACGACAATTTTTAATAAACTATACGGTTGATACGTTACGTACACCGTGGTACACGTCACGTAAAAGTTTGGACAAACTTGTTCGTGACTAGTGTAACGTACTAACCGTACTGTTTGGCGTGAACTATACTGAACTTGCATTGGCCTACCTCTTCGCGGAAATACAATCTACGAAATTATTAAATTTCAAAATTTGAATAAAACCAACCAAGGGAAATTCTTTACCTTATCGCGGGTGATTGTTCAAAACACGCAACTTGTCTGACATCGTAGAACATTGAGTAAAAACACGGCCCGCAGTTTAGAAATTCGATCTGAAAATAGAGAAAATTAAAAGACTTTGGTTAAATTTGCTCGTCAGCACGACGGTCAGCACCCTGTTAAAATTGTTCTTTAGAGAATTGATTGAAACTTAAAAAAATTGAAAAAACTTCATGTAGGATTGTAGGACCGTAGGCTTTGCAAGATAGACGCGCGCACAAGCGCAGAATGATTGCGGGCACACCTGTCACGCGTTATGCAGCGCTGCTCCTACTGCAACCTCAAAAGTAAAATTGACTTTGAAAATAAAATTAAAATGAATCAATTTAATAAACTTTCTATAGATCTAGTGCCTTGGGTTCAAAGCCGTATTTCCTTTGGGTTCCAAAATAAATTACTCCGTAATAAATAAAACAGTAAAGTCTTATTTAAAAGTCGATTTTTTTTTACTGGCGTTTCCAAAAATTGAAAATTGAAAATCGTCTGCTTTCCGTTTTGTCACTTTTCTCATCTTTGCACGAATATTCTAAAGTTTTAATGCAAAATATGAACATAATAACCTAAATTAAATGATTAATTCGTATAGGCCAGTGGTTCTCAAAGTGGGGGTCGCGACTCGCGAAGGACATTTCAAGGGGTCGCGAGTTCTTGCTGAAAAGGAAAAAAAAAGAGATGAACATTTTTCCCAGCCTAAATGCTTCAAAATGCATCTATTTTGACTTAAATTTCAAAAAAATTTCTCGCTAAAAACCAAATATTTTGACCAAGAATGCTTAAAAATACATGAAATCTATTAAATTTTGCACAAATTTCTGGTATCTGGCCAAAAACTATTGCGCAATGAACACATTTCACGCGTCCGCGTGCTTAAAGATGCTCCAATTTTAACTTAAATTTCAAAAAATTATCTCGCCAAAACCCGAATTTTATCACTCAGAATGCTTGAAAACCTAGGAAAACAGGTAGGCTATCCAAATTTCAAACAATTTTGTGGCTTATAAATAAACACATTTCGCTTTCCGAGTGCTTCAAAATGCACCAATTTTGATTTTTGACTTACATTAAAAAAATTGTGTTGCCTCCAGCAGCCCCCCAGACCCCCCCCCCCAGTTCCTTGGGTGGGCCGGACCTTTCCCGGCTAACCCCTCTCCCCTTATTTAAGAGGTTTCTGGATCCGCTACTGGCATGGGGATCGCAGACACTGGCTTAGTCAAAAACTGGTCAAAAGTGGGTCGCGGGGTAAAAATGGTTGAGAACACTGATCTAACTTGTAAGAAATATTGTGCCGGACTTTCAAAAAGTGTTTGAAAAATGTGATGAAAAATCTCTCGCGTGTACGCGCCTTTATGTTTATAATAAAATAAGCTTTGTAAGGAATCTGAATGTATCTGTTTTGTGTCAGGTTACGTTATTGGGCCATGGATCAGGTGGGACTTCCATTATCGCCCTCTTGACCTCGCCGTTGGCCAAGGGTCTTTTCCACGGTGCCTGGATGTCCAGCCCTGCGCCATTTATTAACACCACCTTGGCCGGTAAGTCAAAATAAATTATATTGCACCTACCACGAATATTGACTACCACGAATCTACAAGGTGCGACAATAAAGTTATGTGATTGACCAAACGCAACGCGACGGAAGCCGTGAAAACCCACCTTCATACTTATTTCCGTAGTTTGTTGTCCGTCGATTTCGTTATCGCAACTCTAACTGCGTTAAATTTTACAAAAATGCAAATATGGAAGAAAAAACACTTGCTGTACACAAATTCGCTTTGCGCATCCCAGAAGCATAGTAATTCGTCGACAAATAAAAATAATTTTCGTCGTTTGAATTTTGCTACAGAGGCGAGCAAGATGAACCAAGCTATGCTGAGGCACGTCAACTGCGATTCTCTGGATTGCCTTCAGAATTCGCCCGCAGAACAAATCTTGTCGATGGCGGCCAACTACTGGAGAGCTGCCGAGAAATCGTCATTGCCAACCAAATTTAAATTCGACCAAGCTGTCGTCATTGTTGACGGTAAGATATCATGAGGGGATTGAGGGGATGTAAACCCCAAACAAGGTTTTTCACGTATTTTGTTTTAGAAGTCGCTCTGACTGCACTTTGACTTGTGAGTGAGATGCTACTCGTTGGTGTTGTGCTAGATCTCTTTGGAATCAAAAGTCACTCAAGTCAGTTGTCGAAAACTGTCACAAATCATAATAAACTTACGCCGTTGGCATCCTTCCTCACATTAATCGCCTTCGAATAGTCGAATACTGAAATTATTAATGTAGTACATAGACTCTTTACGATCACGAGCTTGGACGACAGTAACAAAACCAAAGACCACATTATCAGTTATAATGTCACGAGTTGGCCTAATGTTTTCACTTATTAGTTGTGAAAGGTACGAGTGATCATTTTTTGCGGTAATAAATTCCCGAGACCGAAGATCGAGGGAATTTATTACCTCAAAAAATGATCACGAGTACTACCTTTCACAACTAAAATGAAAATATCAGGTCCACGAGTGAAATTCAAATGATAAA
>JAQFYH010000738.1:0-11287 GCA_034694405.1 Scolopendrellopsis subnuda
AAATGATTAATTGCCGACAAAATAATCTACTCTGAAGTTCGTAACATAATAATACTTACAAGAGAATATCCTAGTTCAATTCTGAGGAATTCGCCTCATTATATATTCACTATTAAATTGTTCTTGAATCCTTACTCTGAACTAAGAAAGTAGTGGTTGTTCCATTTAATTCCGTTTCTCTTCTATACGCGTCCGTATTTCATTTGAGAGAGTGAAACTCTGGATTTTTCTTGTTGTCGCACGTCAGTACTTCTTTCATATATTTTTGCTGTGTGCGATACTCCGGAAAAGGAAACGAGGAAAACCGGATATGACGGTGGTGCGCAGCGCCATCTATATGATATGACGCTGTGGCTAAAGTGCAGTTATGGCGCGCGTTTTAAATACTCTGAAGGGAAACGCGCAGCATATAACATTACCACGGCCTTATTTGTTCGCGGCATGCGAAGAACGATCTTTCAGCCTGACAGAAAATCTTGATGGCTGAACCGTTCCTTTCTGGACTCGTTTCCTCGAAGAGGACTGGCCGGCGCTAGCATCCCGGTTGCTATCCTCTGGTTGCTCCGGCCGTGTCGTCTCGCTGACTACAGGGGTTCCCGGATCCGTTCTGGGAACGCCTTGACTCTGATCAGTGTGATCCTGTGGCTCTTCGTCAGAACTCTGATTCGCCTGATCGTCCTGATCAGTTCTGTCGGGAACGGGGGGTTCTCCTGGAATGTCTTCTTCCGACTTTTCAGCTCCATCCCTCTTTTCGGCGACGTAACGCTTTTGCAAGTTCTCGGCGTGAGAGGTGATGGTACGACCGTCGTCAAGTTTAACCGTGTACGTGTTCGGAGCTGTCTGCCTAATAATCTGTCCAAATTTCGGTGACGTAACGTTATTCCTCCAAATCACGTAATCTTGACTCTTAAATTGTCGTTGAACAGCGTGCGAATCGTGGAAGAACTTTGCTCTCTCCGTGGTTCTTTCCACCTGGGCATCGACTCTGGGAAGCATTCTTTTTAAAGATGAGTTTATCTCTCTGCCAAACATCAGAACAGAAGGAGACAAACCTGTAGTCGTATGCGGTGTAATCCGATACTGTAGTAAAAATCTGGGTAACTCTGTTTCCCACGTCGATACATGGTACTTCTTCATGGCTTGCTTGAAGATTCTAACGCCCACTTCTGCGAGACCATTACTCGCCGGATGGTACGTTGAAACACGACGGTGTTTAATAAGATTCTTCTTGCAAAATTCTGAAAAATCTGAACTGGCGAACTGGGGCCCGTTGTCACTGACAACGTATTCGGGAACTCCGAACGTTGAGAACATTTCGCGCAACTTGAGAATAACTGCGCGCGAATCAGTAGATCTCAATCGTCTAACCTCGAGCCACTTGGAATACGCGTCTATAGCAATCAGAAAATTGTAGCCTTGGAAAGGTCCGGCTAAATCCAAGTGTATACGACTCCATGGTTTGTTCGGCCAAACATTCGGATGAATTTCTACCGTCTTATTACTGGGCGAAATCAGAACACATTCGTTGCATGACTTGATCATGATCTCGATGTCATCTTCAATTCGCGGCCACCATGTGTACGAGCGGGCAAGCGCCTTCATCTTGACGACTCCAGGGTGCCCTTGATGCAACAACTTTAACGCTTGTTGTCTTAGACTGGCTGGCATTACAACTCGGTGTCCATACATCAGACAATCCTGGACCATGCTGAAACTGTCCAGTTTATTCTTCCAAATATTGTCGTCCTTACTCAGATCATGCCAAACTCCGTACTTGACGTTCCGTATGACTTCCATTAACTCAGAATCTTTCTTCGTTCGGGAAGAAATCAAAGAAACTGATATCGGTAATTCTAAATGAAAATCATCTATCATTAAAACGGAATCTGGAGCTTTCTCTTCACATGAGGGTTTAAAATCTGAACATGGGGCACGACTCAGAGAATCAACGTGAACCAATTTACTTCCTGGTTTGTGAACAATTTCATATCTATACGCATTCATTAGTAATGACCATCGCAACATTCGCAAAGACAATAACTCTGTAGTAGCTTTGACGGGAGAGAAAATCGAGCAAAGGGGTTGATGATCCGTGTATATCGTAAAATCACGATCATACAAGTAAGTATGAAACTTCTTCAACGCGAATATTATTCCCAATGCTTCCCTGTCAATCTGAGCATAATTTTTCTCTGCGGGGGTCAAAGTTCTGGAAGCAAACGAAATCGGTTTATCATTACCGTCGGGGTAACGGTGAGAAATAACAGCTGCCACACCCCACGGTGACGCATCCGTTTCAACAATAATAGGTAAACTCGGATCGTAGTGGGTAAGCATAGCAAAATCAGACAAAGATCTCCGCGCACTCTGAAATGACTTTTCATGAGAATCTGTCCATTTCCACTCGGAATCTTTTCTCAACAAAGAATATAACGGGGTTAATATTCTGGATAAATCTTTGATAAAATGCCCGTAGTACGTGATGAGGCCTAGAAAAGCTCTCAATCTTTTCAGATCTTTGGGTCTTTCGTAATTCCGAATCGCGGAAACTCTGTCTGGCATCGGATGTAAACCTTCTTTGTTGATTTCGTGTCCCAAATACCTAACTCGCGAGGTTAGAAACGTGCACTTTTCTTTTCCTAACACGAATCCGGCAGAGGACATTCTCTCGAAAACTTGATCTAACAAATTGAAGTGTTCACTCAAATCCTTGCCTCTGATGATAATATCATCTTGAAAAACAGAAACATGAGGTAAATCTGATAAAGTCGCATCCATAATGCGCTGAAAAATACTCGCCGCCGACGAAACTCCGAAGGGTAAACGGGTATACTGGAATAATCCATGTTGAGTATTAATCGTCGTATATTTCTTCGATCGTTCCGTTAAACTAATCTGCTGATACGCATTAGACATATCTAGCTTGGAAAATACGATCGAACCAGACATCTTGGCGAATAATTCTCGAATAATGGGGAGCGGATACTTATCCATAATTGAAACTGGATTTATAGTTAACTTATAGTCGCCACAAATCCGAATCGAACCATTCGGTTTGATAACTGGGACTATAGGAGCTGCCCATCGTGAGACCTTAACTGGCTCTATAACTCCTAATCTGAGCAATCTGTCGATTTCTTCTTTCACCTTGAATTGCATGGCCAAAGCAACTTCTCTGTGCTTTCTATAAACCGGCACGGCATCTTTCAAAACTCTTAAATCGGCTTTTTCCGTTTTCGTTGTTCCATTGAACTCTTCGAAAACTCTGGAATGCTTTGACAAGATTGTCTCTAATCTGTTGTCGCCATCTAATTTCTCCGAAATCTGCTGAACATTAGGGTTCAAACTCAGAAATATTTCCGGAAATTCCATTGCCCAGGTCCTTCCGACCAAAGGAGCACACTGAACAGTAGTCAGTACAATCGGAACCGTTCGTTTTTCATAGGAATCAGGAACCGAAACGACAACGTCTATCGTTCCAACCGTCGGGATTCGATGACCAGTAAAACTCTTGAGCTTTGAGGTATTACTCTGATACAACCGCTCTCTAATATTTCCAAAAAGTTTGCACGCGTGACCGTGATTCATAATAGTCACCGTGGCACCAGTGTCCACACTCATGTCCACCGGTTTTCCCTCTATGATAAATCTTCTTTTTATATCAAGGAAATTTACTCTGGAACAATCTTCGACAATAGGCATCATTCTGAACGCGTCATCTTCGCTCTCGCTATCATCTAGCACTGGATTCATTTTCTTGAAATTCCTTTTATTCTGAAACTTATTCTTGTTTCTATATTGCTGCTGCTGCGTACATGCACGGGATATATGACCAACGTTTTTGCATTTATTGCAAACAGCTTTAATGTGAAAGCATTTGCTGGGTTCATGATCGCCTAAACATCTGAAGCACTGCGATTCTCCTCCATCGCTGTTTCTTTTAGGATTCTCGTATCTAGTCTGACTAAACTTTCTGTAATCTTGCTTTGGTTTAAAACCTTTGTTTCTACCGATTTCATTAACATCTGACTCTGATTTAACTTTCGTTAATTCTTCTTTCGTTTTCTCATATCTGAACATTTTCACATTAGCCGATGTGGTCTCGAAAGCCAACGCAATCTCTACAAACTTTTCAAAAGTCGTGGTACTTTCCTCAGTCAATAACTTTCTCTGCAAACTCTGATCACGTACTCCGATAATAAATTGCCCACGTAACGCCTCCGTTTCAAAAGTTGCAAAATTGCAAACTTTCGCAAGTTCTCTAAGAACTGTGGCGTACTCTGAAATATTTTCACTTTCCTTTTGTCTTCGAGATTGGAAAAGAAATCTGGATCTAATAATATTATCGGGCGTCTTCAGCAAAGTATCCAACTTCGTAATCATGTCGTCGAAAGTTTGCGTAGCTGGGTCGGGATAATGAGCTTGTAAATGTCTCATTATAACGGGACCTGACTGGGAAAGGAAAATGGCTTTCTTTTTATCTATGTTATCAATGTCGTTGGCAATAAAAAATTGTTCCAACATACATCGATAATGAGACCACGAAATATTTTCGTTAAACGAGGGACAAGAACCAATTAAAGACATTTTCTTAATTACGGGTTCTGTAACTACTTCTAAATTATTTTTATTTTCCTCTATATTCGGCTTGGCTTCTAACTCTGAATCGTTATCGGCCATAAAATGTTTAAAATTCTGAAATTGAAAATGTTCGAGTCAGAAAATAAAGTATTTAATTTAATATTCTATTTTAAAATTCTTATAATTTTTAAAATTCTAATTATTTGAAATTCGGTGAAATACTCTGCAAGAATCAGAATAAAATTCGGGATAAATCAGAAAACTGTGTAAAATCAGAAAATCCGAAAAATTCTTAAAATATATTAAATTCTGAAACACCCTTATCTAATATTTTTATTGTCAGCTGCGCCAAATCTTTACTGTTGTGTATCAACGAGTAAAGAATGTTCAGTCAGAGATTTAAGTATTAAATATTATTTAATTCGGAAACGAACTGTAACATTACAAATAATAAATGATTAATTGCCGACAAAATAATCTACTCTGAAGTTCGTAACATAATAATACTTACAAGAGAATATCCTAGTTCGACTCTGAGGAATTCGCCTCATTATATATTCAACATTAAATTGTTCTTGATTCCATACTCTGAACTAAAAAGGTAGAAGTTGTTCCATTTAATTCCGTCACTCTTCTATACTCGTCTGTATTTCATTTTAGAGAGTGAAACTCAGAACTTCTCTTGCGACGTACGCCTGAATAACTTTTTATATATATCCTTCACAAGGCTGTACGTAATACTCCGGAAAAGGAAACGGGGAAAAACCGGATATGACGGTAGAGCGCAGCGCCATCTGTAAGTTATGACGCTGTGGCTAAAGCACAGGTTATGGCGCGCGTTTAAAACTCAGAAGGGAAACGCGCGGCATATAACATTACCGCGGCCTTATTTGTTCGCGGCATGCGAAGAACGGTCTTTCAGCCTGACGGAAAAACGTGAGGGCTGAACCGTTCCTTTTGGAACTCGTTTCCTCGACGAGGACTGGTCGGCGTTAGCATCCTGGTTGCTAGTCTCCGGTTGTGTCGTTTCGCTGACCACAGGGGTTCCTGGATCCGTTCCGGGAACGCCTTGACTCTGATCAGTGTGATCCTGAGGTTCTTCGTCGGAACTCTGATTCGCCTGATCGTCCTGATCAGTTCCGCAGGGAGCGGGTTCTCCCGGAGTGTCCTCCTCCGACCTTTCAGCTCCATCCCTCTTTTCGGCGACGTAGCGCTCTTGTAGGTTCTCGGCGTGAGAGGTGATGGTGCGACCGTCGTCAAGTTTAACCGTGTACGTGTTTGGAGCCGTTTGTCTGATAATCCGTCCAAATTTCGGTGACGAGACGTTATTCCTCCAAATCACGTGATCTTGACTCTTAAACTGCCGTTGCACAGCGTGCGAATCGTGGAAGAACTTTGCTCTCTCTGTGGTTCTTTCCACCTGGGCATCGACTCTGGGAAGCATTCTTTTCAAGGATGAGTTTATCTCCCTACCAAACATCAGAACAGAAGGAGACAAACCAGTCGTCGTATGCGGTGTAATCCGATACTGTAGTAAAAATCTGGGTAACTCAGTCTCCCAAGTCGATACGTGGTACTTCTTCATGGCTTGTTTGAAGATTCTAACGCCCACTTCTGCGAGACCATTACTCGCTGGATGGTACGTTGAAACACGACGGTGTTTAATAAGATTTTTCTTGCAAAACTCTGAAAAATCTGAACTGGTGAACTGGGGCCCGTTGTCACTGACAACGTATTCGGGAACTCCGAACGTTGAGAACATTTCGCGCAACTTGAGAATAACTGCGCGCGAATCAGTAGATCTCAATCGTCTAACCTCGAGCCACTTGGAATACGCGTCTATAGCAATCAGAAAATTGTAGCCTTGGAAAGGTCCGGCTAAATCCAAGTGTATACGACTCCATGGTTTGTTCGGCCAAACATTCGGATGAATTTCTACCGTCTTATTACTGGGCGAAATCAGAACACATTCGTTGCATGACTTGATCATGATCTCGATGTCATCTTCAATTCGCGGCCACCATGTGTACGAGCGGGCAAGCGCCTTCATCTTGACGACTCCAGGGTGCCCTTGATGCAACAACTTTAACGCTTGTTGTCTTAGACTGGCTGGCATTACAACTCGGTGTCCATACATCAGACAATCCTGGACCATGCTGAAACTGTCCAGTTTATTCTTCCAAATATTGTCGTCCTTACTCAGATCATGCCAAACTCCGTACTTGACGTTCCGTATGACTTCCATTAACTCAGAATCTTTCTTCGTTCGGGAAGAAATCAAAGAAACTGATATCGGTAATTCTAAATGAAAATCATCTATCATTAAAACGGAATCTGGAGCTTTCTCTTCACATGAGGGTTTAAAATCTGAACATGGGGCACGACTCAGAGAATCAACGTGAACCAATTTACTTCCTGGTTTGTGAACAATTTCATATCTATACGCATTCATTAGTAATGACCATCGCAACATTCGCAAAGACAATAACTCTGTAGTAGCTTTGACGGGAGAGAAAATCGAGCAAAGGGGTTGATGATCCGTGTATATCGTAAAATCACGATCATACAAGTAAGTATGAAACTTCTTCAACGCGAATATTATTCCCAATGCTTCCCTGTCAATCTGAGCATAATTTTTCTCTGCGGGGGTCAAAGTTCTGGAAGCAAACGAAATCGGTTTATCATTACCGTCGGGGTAACGGTGAGAAATAACAGCTGCCACACCCCACGGTGACGCATCCGTTTCAACAATAATAGGTAAACTCGGATCGTAGTGGGTAAGCATAGCAAAATCAGACAAAGATCTCCGCGCACTCTGAAATGACTTTTCATGAGAATCTGTCCATTTCCACTCGGAATCTTTTCTCAACAAAGAATATAACGGGGTTAATATTCTGGATAAATCTTTGATAAAATGCCCGTAGTACGTGATGAGGCCTAGAAAAGCTCTCAATCTTTTCAGATCTTTGGGTCTTTCGTAATTCCGAATCGCGGAAACTCTGTCTGGCATCGGATGTAAACCTTCTTTGTTGATTTCGTGTCCCAAATACCTAACTCGCGAGGTTAGAAACGTGCACTTTTCTTTTCCTAACACGAATCCGGCAGAGGACATTCTCTCGAAAACTTGATCTAACAAATTGAAGTGTTCACTCAAATCCTTGCCTCTGATGATAATATCATCTTGAAAAACAGAAACATGAGGTAAATCTGATAAAGTCGCATCCATAATGCGCTGAAAAATACTCGCCGCCGACGAAACTCCGAAGGGTAAACGGGTATACTGGAATAATCCATGTTGAGTATTAATCGTCGTATATTTCTTCGATCGTTCCGTTAAACTAATCTGCTGATACGCATTAGACATATCTAGCTTGGAAAATACGATCGAACCAGACATCTTGGCGAATAATTCTCGAATAATGGGGAGCGGATACTTATCCATAATTGAAACTGGATTTATAGTTAACTTATAGTCGCCACAAATCCGAATCGAACCATTCGGTTTGATAACTGGGACTATAGGAGCTGCCCATCGTGAGACCTTAACTGGCTCTATAACTCCTAATCTGAGCAATCTGTCGATTTCTTCTTTCACCTTGAATTGCATGGCCAAAGCAACTTCTCTGTGCTTTCTATAAACCGGCACGGCATCTTTCAAAACTCTTAAATCGGCTTTTTCCGTTTTCGTTGTTCCATTGAACTCTTCGAAAACTCTGGAATGCTTTGACAAGATTGTCTCTAATCTGTTGTCGCCATCTAATTTCTCCGAAATCTGCTGAACATTAGGGTTCAAACTCAGAAATATTTCCGGAAATTCCATTGCCCAGGTCCTTCCGACCAAAGGAGCACACTGAACAGTAGTCAGTACAATCGGAACCGTTCGTTTTTCATAGGAATCAGGAACCGAAACGACAACGTCTATCGTTCCAACCGTCGGGATTCGATGACCAGTAAAACTCTTGAGCTTTGAGGTATTACTCTGATACAACCGCTCTCTAATATTTCCAAAAAGTTTGCACGCGTGACCGTGATTCATAATAGTCACCGTGGCACCAGTGTCCACACTCATGTCCACCGGTTTTCCCTCTATGATAAATCTTCTTTTTATATCAAGGAAATTTACTCTGGAACAATCTTCGACAATAGGCATCATTCTGAACGCGTCATCTTCGCTCTCGCTATCATCTAGCACTGGATTCATTTTCTTGAAATTCCTTTTATTCTGAAACTTATTCTTGTTTCTATATTGCTGCTGCTGCGTACATGCACGGGATATATGACCAACGTTTTTGCATTTATTGCAAACAGCTTTAATGTGAAAGCATTTGCTGGGTTCATGATCGCCTAAACATCTGAAGCACTGCGATTCTCCTCCATCGCTGTTTCTTTTAGGATTCTCGTATCTAGTCTGACTAAACTTTCTGTAATCTTGCTTTGGTTTAAAACCTTTGTTTCTACCGATTTCATTAACATCTGACTCTGATTTAACTTTCGTTAATTCTTCTTTCGTTTTCTCATATCTGAACATTTTCACATTAGCCGATGTGGTCTCGAAAGCCAACGCAATCTCTACAAACTTTTCAAAAGTCGTGGTACTTTCCTCAGTCAATAACTTTCTCTGCAAACTCTGATCACGTACTCCGATAATAAATTGCCCACGTAACGCCTCCGTTTCAAAAGTTGCAAAATTGCAAACTTTCGCAAGTTCTCTAAGAACTGTGGCGTACTCTGAAATATTTTCACTTTCCTTTTGTCTTCGAGATTGGAAAAGAAATCTGGATCTAATAATATTATCGGGCGTCTTCAGCAAAGTATCCAACTTCGTAATCATGTCGTCGAAAGTTTGCGTAGCTGGGTCGGGATAATGAGCTTGTAAATGTCTCATTATAACGGGACCTGACTGGGAAAGGAAAATGGCTTTCTTTTTATCTATGTTATCAATGTCGTTGGCAATAAAAAATTGTTCCAACATACATCGATAATGAGACCACGAAATATTTTCGTTAAACGAGGGACAAGAACCAATTAAAGACATTTTCTTAATTACGGGTTCTGTAACTACTTCTAAATTATTTTTATTTTCCTCTATATTCGGCTTGGCTTCTAACTCTGAATCGTTATCGGCCATAAAATGTTTAAAATTCTGAAATTGAAAATGTTCGAGTCAGAAAATAAAGTATTTAATTTAATATTCTATTTTAAAATTCTTATAATTTTTAAAATTCTAATTATTTGAAATTCGGTGAAATACTCTGCAAGAATCAGAATAAAATTCGGGATAAATCAGAAAACTGTGTAAAATCAGAAAATCCGAAAAATTCTTAAAATATATTAAATTCTGAAACACCCTTATCTAATATTTTTATTGTCAGCTGCGCCAAATCTTTACTGTTGTGTATCAACGAGTAAAGAATGTTCAGTCAGAGATTTAAGTATTAAATATTATTTAATTCGGAAACGAACTGTAACATTACAAATAATAAATGATTAATTGCCGACAAAATAATCTACTCTGAAGTTCGTAACATAATAATACTTACAAGAGAATATCCTAGTTCAATTCTGAGGAATTCGCCTCATTATATATTCACTATTAAATTGTTCTTGAATCCTTACTCTGAACTAAGAAAGTAGTGGTTGTTCCATTTAATTCCGTTTCTCTTCTATACGCGTCCGTATTTCATTTGAGAGAGTGAAACTCTGGATTTTTCTTGTTGTCGCACGTCAGTACTTCTTTCATATATTTTTGCTGTGTGCGATACTCCGGAAAAGGAAACGAGGAAAACCGGATATGACGGTGGTGCGCAGCGCCATCTATATGATATGACGCTGTGGCTAAAGTGCAGTTATGGCGCGCGTTTTAAATACTCTGAAGGGAAACGCGCAGCATATAACACTATCTATGATCTAACACGTATGCGAAATGTATCTACACAATGACTATTTAAAGATAATTTTAGAAAAATGTATAAGTATTATTTGAATATTCTGTACACGAAAGAGGACAATCATTAATTTAAAAAAAACCGAACAGGGAATGTATGCGGCCTAAATAAATTGACGTTAATATTCTTCAATGCACTGGCCAGATCGTCCGATAATTTGGAAATAAACACAGCGTTGTAAAAGTATCAATTGAATGGATATGGATATAGGAATTCTTAACCAAAATTGTAATAAAAGTTATAAAAATAATGCTTCAGTTTCAGGGGGCTTCGTCCCCTCCCCCCGAACAACCACCGGGGGCTCTGACCCCATAACCCTCGCTGGGGTCTAACGCCCCCAGACCTTCCTTACTCGTTTTCTGTTTGAAATCAACAGAGTATTCTACCTCCCATTGGTGAGGGTGCAGGATCAAGTTAGCATATAAACACATCTGATAGCAGGATGTCTCACAACTGGGCTAGCAGGGAAAAAACTAGAGAGAACGTGTTTCGAGTTTTTAGCTGTCATCTCGGGCGACATATTGTTTTCGGTGGTTAGGACCAACAATTTGATCATGGCATATTCGGATTCAGCGGGGTCGAATTAGCATAAAAACACCCTGTGCCAAAATGTCTCACCATTTCCAGCTAGCAGGGATCTGTGGAACTGAAGTTGAGCGTGTTTTTAGGTTATACTGTCATCTTGGGCGCCATCTTGTTTTCCGGGCTTAGGACTCAAAATTCGACTTGGTACCGGGCAGATTCGGATTCAGCGGGGTCGA
>JAQFYH010000739.1:0-11286 GCA_034694405.1 Scolopendrellopsis subnuda
ATTACAATATCGATTCGTGCCACCGTGGGAACGCAACGCACGTCTCTCTATCGACATGAGACGCCGATAGTGATTATTGATTTTTATAGGTTTTGTGGTTACACGAAACCCCTGTTGGACTATGCACCTTTAAACGAATACCTTGCTATATATTGATACAATTCTCACCAGTAGAGGAGCCAATAGAGGAGCTCCTCTATTTGCTCCTCTATATCGCAAATAGAGGAGCCACTTGCAAAACAGTGGTAACTTTCGAGCATCGCCTCGACGTATTGTATATATAAACTTATCCATGCTTTCAACATCCTACTTTCGTATGCTTTTACATTGCCAATAACTTTAAATTTTTAAAACCTGATTTATTCATGCAAGACGTGGCTATATCTCTAAGAATATTGCTCAGTTGCTCATCCATAAACTTTTTTAAGAAAAAAAATTGATTGAAGTCAAAATGACACCGGATAGGGCCTACTACAGTATAATACGTACTTTCGCTGTGCAGCTATATAGGTTTGTGCGCTATATAGGTTTGTGTTTATATGACAGCAGTATTCATACCTGAAATACTGTATTTTAATGGAATTTTTGAAAATGGATTTTTAGAAGTAGATAAGTTCAGCAGAAATTATTTTTTTCTCCCTATAAAGCTTTCGCAGTTCTAAATTACGGTAATTTTATTTCATTTTTCTATTTGTATTACCATGGATAGATTATAGTATGGATACTTGAGTCCATTCCATGGTGATCACGCCCTAATAGTTATAAAACCTACGACAGATGGCGAATAGCTCAAAACCAAATGAAAAAAGTGTATGTATCGGTCTGCGCACCACACGCGTGCGCGTGAGACGCGTGGTGAGAGAAAAAGTAACTAATAGGAGCTCATTTTCTTTTATCCATTGAGGGAATGGAAAGAGGCGTAATCATTCTTATAAAATCATGGTTATATCCATGTTAAATCTCTCCCTGGGACTGATATTTTGAAGGGCAGCGTGGGAACCACAGAGGGGGAAAATCCCCCTTTCAATTCCCACCCTGATTCCATCACTATCAATATGTACTTTCATTTTCACAACTCGAAATTACCAGGACGGTGTTGCTAAATAGACGAAGTATAAATAAAAACAAACCGTCAATTTCGAATTCAAGAATATCTCGCTTGTATGAAGTTGTATCGATTTTATTAAGTTATTTAATCGATATATTTCCGTAGCATTGGCGATGCTATTTATAAACTCTTCTGCCCTTCCTAGAAACAATGGCCAGAAGCAGCAGTGAATCTATATATGTTAGATGAATAAACCAGTTAGATGATGAATAAATGATGGACACATGTCACCGTCTTTCTCGCTCTTCCATATCACGAACGGGTCATTTTCCCCAGAGAAAAGCAACAGAATGACCTACATAGTATTCGGTCTGATGCTCGTCTCAATCAAACGCGTTTTAACAAATTATTTAATTCCTGTTTCCATTACATTGTCTAGCGCTCGTTTCATGCTTAACTGAATCGCTGGCGCGCGACCGCGGTGCAGCTCATGACTCTGAACATTCCAACCCCTTCATCTCCCCCTCTGTCTTCTGATGTGCAAGAGACGAGGTTACTGGCGATGTCGATCCTTTTGACCCTCAGATCGAGTTATATTGCACCTGTGGAAGTGGCTCCTTCCCCCAATAACGTATTGGATAGGAGCCAACGGTTCCTTCCAACTTTGGAAGGAACCTTTCCGAAACCGTTTTTATTTATGAAAATAATACGGTCGTGTACTGTATATTTTACCGATAAGGCTTGGTTGCTATAGCACGAACTTTTTCATTCAGCTTATTATTGTCTATTAATAAATTAAGAAACAACTCAAATGAAGAATAATTAGGCCTACGTTTGCATAAAGTTGTTCCTCTTTATCGTTTTGGGTTATATACAGATCTCTGCAAGCCAGCATTTTGTTTAATGTTTTTTTTGCATATGGATTGCGAAGGCCGAAGGCGGTTGGGTTCCGTTTTCAAATTGTGGTACCTGTTACTTTTCTGTGTATCCAATGGCGTCTATTTCGCTTTAAGAATAATTGCCATCTATACAAAAATCCATTCGACGAAACGTCTTGCGACAAATAGCAATGCATTCAGGACTAAAGATGTTTCTTCCAGTTGGCGAGACTGCGACCAAAACAATCGAATCGCCTGAGCATGATATTTATCGACAGAAGGTCACATGCAAATTTATTTTCCAAGTAACCTATAGCCATCGTAAGGGAATGGCGGTTTTCTCGAATTACTACGTATTTCTTATTAAAGCGGACGTAAGTTAGTTACATTATTAAATCTCAGCTTGAACAGGTTATTATATTCCATCTCTTTTTGAATAGCGGTCCTTCTACTGTATACCATATTCATTCTTTTTGGTAAATATTGTACCTTGTACGTTAAATCGTCTAAGACGTCCGATGTAGGTGGATATGGCTTTCTCGACTCTGTCGTCTTGACATTTCAAATTTTTTTTTTAAATTGTCAAATGTACGGGATAATATATTTAATGTGGAGTAAAGGTCACGCTGATCAATGGGTGGTCTTATCCTTTAAATATAGAGAAAATGATATGCTTTAACGCCTTGGGAAAAAATATGGCTTTAAATTAAATATCCACGCGTCTTATTTCATACATTTTTAAAAAGCGTTAGACTGGACCATTAGAACACATCTCAAACAGCCGTGAATACACACACAGCATAATCTATATTCGAGAGAAATTTTCCAAAGCTACACGCAGCTTGGTTGAAAAATGATCTTTTCTGTGTGAATTTCTGTCTTTTCTCAATCCAACTTCCTTCCCCAATATCAACAAACACGGATCGATGGAAAATAAAATTCATTCATTATGAAAAGTGTCATTTATACGGCCCAGCAGTGTATAATAATACAGTATGTGGCACGTGACATGATATTGTGTTTGCTTTAGATAGTTTCTCTCTCATTTTATACGACTTTAATACGCTGTATGACCAAACAATGAATTGTAAAATATAATAAACTCCACATTCCCCACATTTATAATGCATAAGGTAAGGAATATAGACCTGATGTTTAATGAATCCCACCATAAACCCACCCGAGTAGGGTTCGGCAACGAGAGTAGTCGATACGAGTGGAGGACTTCTTAATTTCAATTTTCTTTACGCCTCAGAAGTGGATCTGCTTTGTGACGTCGAGAAGAGTCTTAACTTCCGATCCGGTCTCTGCATGACTTTAAACAATCCAGAACGAGATATGCCATTCTCGTTCTCGTCTCGTTCTTGACTCTTTTAAGGTTTCGCCTAGAGCCAACGAAAAGGACTAGGTCGAGGTACAAAAAACGGAAAAGACTCGACCCGCTTCTGAAACATACGGATTACGGGGTACAGAAAAAGGCGATGTTTAAACCGAGAAACGAAGAAGTAGGAGACTCTCTGGCAAGGTTTAGATGCCGATCCCTACCCGAGTCTCTCACCTACGAGCAAATTCATATACTGTTGCCATCCCGGAGTTCTGCCGATGTTAATTATGAATTGACGGGAGGGGGATCTTTGTTTTACGCCTTCTCATAAACCTAGAATCCTGAGCGATGTGCGGGGTTGTAGTAGTCGATGAACGGCGGCCAAACTTGATGTCGGCAAATATCTCGCTTGGAAGCAGGCGCGAGATTAAATGCACGCGCAACAGTGTTATTAACAAATCAAATGGCACGCGTTCGAAATAGCTTCGCACGCGATAAGGTTTGATCATGCTTGTTCCAAACACACATATCGAGGAAAAAACCTATATCGCAATTACTTGGTTTATAATTACTTCATTTCACGCGACTTCCACCACTTAAATTTACAAGTCCCGCCATTATTACGAAAGTATGTATGTAGTTCCATTTCATACACTTAATTAAGATCTACATAAGATAGATGAAGTATAAAATTACTAACTATAAATTAAACCAAGCTTCTCAAGCGTTTCAGGCAATATAAAATGGAACATGCATTAAAAGTATTATATTGCTCCGCGATGCTTGCGAACAAGGATTATAATTATGTAATAGGACTTCTAATGTAGCATAGAACGACGCACCTCAAAGGAAATAAGAAGGGAAATATCTACCGGGTATTATGCAACGTTAATATGAGATCTGCCTACACCAATTTGTTTTTCGACTAATGCTGTAGCATTTCTAACGCTACTTTGTTTCTGTTTGTAAACTACTAACGTTTCATCAACATAGACTACTTCTACTAAATTACATTATGCAGTGTGGAAGTGGAATCCATGAGTGAAATTTGAATTAAACTCGTGTTAGATTTTAGATGCCTCGTCATCCCAAGAACTCTATGGTTCGAACCCAGCAGATTTCATCTTTCACTGATTGGTTTTCTTACCCTGTCTCTTGAGACGTTCATTAGACCTTTAGCACCTGTGCTGTTGGTCTAATATTCGACGTACAGAAAACGTTCAAACGTATGCCGCGAAACATGGTAATCGCTTTTTCAACTTAGATGTAATCTTCCCTAGGTGTGATTTTTCAAGTTTTATTCTTCCCGTTGCGGTGAGAAGGAACGTAATTCACTCAACATGCAAAGAGCATGACGCGATATGACGTGGTACATCGACGGCAAGAACCCCAGTATAAATGCACGTGGCGCGCGCGTTCTTCGTTTCGCAGTAATAATGAGTCGCGCGCGGTTATGTGCACGAGGCTCTAAAAATTTGGCCGCGTAGCCGTAAAAGCATTTTCGCAGCAAAGCGAAAGGAGGGTTTTAACGTAAAGGGATTTTATTTTCAACTTTACGAGTTTTGCACAGTGCGTAATTATTGGGCCAAAAGCTTTTACCCAACTGCAGGAGAATGACGCTAAAGGCTTATCATGCATTCGTAATTACGGAAGTGTGGAGTGATATTCCTAATTCATCCCCAAAATTTAGCTCGTCTACCATAAGAACGGGATAAGTTTTTAAAAAGGTGTGGAATAATTTAGATGATTAGAAAATGAATATTATAAACGCAAACGATGTTATGCAGGCCTATATTTACAATTGCAACGGTCGGCACCGTAATACGGTAATAACTTTTTGCATAAGGTTACCAAACATTAGAACAGTGTTGCCAAATATATTACTTGCTTTATGA
The DNA here is from genome assembly GCA_034694405.1 of Scolopendrellopsis subnuda. Lineage (NCBI taxonomy): Eukaryota > Metazoa > Arthropoda > Symphyla > Scolopendrellidae > Scolopendrellopsis > Scolopendrellopsis subnuda. The sequence goes on from JAQFYH010000739.1 coordinate 5,146, forward strand.
TCATGCTACTGTAATATCCTTTAATGAAAGATAAAACTGCAGGAAGTCTTTATTTGTACAAAAAGATGCTGTATTAGATATTAATTCTTCACAATATACTTCAGCAAACCAATTTGCTACCGCTCAATTATAGAATAAAACATTTCTGTAAGATCTATTCTTTGAGAACTCCCATTTTGTACTCGCGCACTTCGTTTGGGATAAAATGACTGAATTGCAATTAGCCTACTATACCTGATCTTACTACCCACTGGATTCTATTCAGTAAGTTATTTCTTTTCTCTCTTGAGGATTTATACCGTAAGTTGTTTTCCCAAAGAAATATGAACTCCTTTATTCCCTATTCAGTGAAACTACAACTAAAAAAATTCCAACGTTCAGGATCTAGGACTTTCTTTGTATATATTGGGATATATACTACAGTAGACTGCACCTATGGACTATGGTATATGCCGGTGGCCCACGCTCTAAATCGTACGAGAAAGAGTTCTGCAAAACGTTTTCATCTAATGCTGAAACGCGAAGGGGGGTTGATTAAGAAAATTACCAACAACATGCTTTTACAAGCCCCACGTGGTATGTGAGTTGCAGTATAAAATGCGCATAATTTCTCCGTTGTTTTTATCAGGCCGTTCAGCACAAAAATTCCCTGGAGATGCGTGAGTAGGTTTATTGTTTCCAAGAACCAGCAATTTCAACAGACGCATGTGATGCGCACTGCCTTTGTAATGCGAATAATCTATGCACACGTCTTCCTCTCTTCAATCGCAAACAGGGAGATCATATTTGAAGGGGGCCCATGCTTATAATCAAATTATAAGGGGCGCAGTCTAAACTACTACAAATAATTATTATTTGTTTTCTTGTTAGAATGTTCGTTGATGGCTTACAGTAAATTCCGTCCAGCATCCAAATTCCACACGTCAGTTGTACTCATCAATTGTGAAGCTGAAGCCAAATACTTGCTGGAGAAAGCTCATCATCAGGGTTAATTCTTTATGAAACGGAACCGGCTTTCGATTAGTTCTGATGAAAGTTTGTCACAAGAATTTTGCCAAGTTTATTTTATAACGTCAATATTTGGGTGTTATGTGAAGTCATCTTAGCTTCTGTAGAGGATTGCCACCAAAGAAATCGTTTGGTTTTCCGTCTTTAGCCAAATAGAGATCGGGTGCGAAAGGCCAGTTTTCTCAAGACTATCAACAAGGACAATATAATTTTTACGATTTTATATTCTACGATACGAATAAAGTACCTTGTTATAGAATGCATGATACTGCTGCATCTGCATTTACAGCATTACGACGTGCTGGTACAATATTTTATTATGCATCAGACATTGTGCTTTATGCGATCAACCATAACGATAAAATTATGGTGTCAACAATTTTATATACTTTGCCATATAAATTCATGTATAAAACATTATCAAAAGTCTGATTCAACTTACGCTTCATACACAATGCCACATTTTAACCTGCGTCTATATACGATATAGAGAATTTTATATGGTCGACAACCAAATTACTGAGTATAAAATATAATAAATTAACGCGATGGTAAAAAGACAGCATTCAACACATGCCATAAACCTTGTATAATGTGTCTTTTACTATACCACAACAATATAAAGTGCATTAATTCCCATAGTCCCCTTCAAACAATCCCCCTCCCCCTCCTCCCACTGTCACGCACTAACCCATTTTAATCCTGTCCAACCCCTGTTTTGGGCAGGTTTTCTTTTCCCCTTGGCCCCCACCGCAATGACATAATATATATAACAGCTGGTTGTAATCGAGGTTGCCAAGCAACGGGTTTGGTTTTATGGGTATGTCGGGATAATATAAAACCACAATATATAATCCATGAAAATACGACCCTATTATTGCGCTAAATATCAATAGATTCTTTGCTTGGCTGGGCTGAGCTCTCTCTCTCTCTCTCTCTCTCTGCGTACACGGCCATATCATTCGGACAGTTTTATACTTCAGCATGCATTCTTCCCTCATGTATCATGCAGGTTGGTGTGACGCGACAGAGTGGATAGTCCGGCAATCTAAACAAAAATAATACTGAGTAACTCTGTATGTTACGATATCAGATATTTTAATAAACTTGTTTAATTGACAGCATAATTGAAGTTTATACCTCCTCATTCTACCACAGAAGACATAACAAAATCGTAAACTGTACTTAGTCTACTGATGCAGAATTTACTTCTGCGAGTTTAAATAAATGAATTCTTAAACACATGGTCACAAGGAGAAGACCGTTTCCTTATTTTGCAATATGCATAGGGACTGACACGATGTCTCCGAGAAGTGAAAGACGTTTCTTTTATTCCCGACTCAAAGTAATCCGCATTATGCAAGACTGGCAAAACATGCAGCATAATAACTTGGGGTTTCCAAAATGTCTATTCCATTTTATTTAAATATGCAAGGAATGACTTTCGACTCTGTTTATATTACTATTTTTGCATCATCAGCTCGTTACAAATGTACGGAGGAATCTAAAAGACAAGGAGGGCTCTCAAGATGTATTTGCATCTGATACCAAGTCGAAGGTTGAAGTGGGTTAGTAAATATTTGTGTATACTTGCGTATAAGCAAATGTAAGCCTCTCAAATATTAGTCTGCACATTTCGCGTACGAGTGCCAGACTAACATTTGTCTCAAAATAACGATTGAAAACTTGAGAATTTAATAAAAGTATAGAATTTCCCCTGGATACCTTAAGAATTTCGTAACTAACCTCTTGAAATTTTTTCCAACTGAATGGGTTTCTTTTAAGGAATTTCTGGAAATTGGGGTAGATTTTCGAAATTCGAAGGTTCGGCTACTCCCCTTCACTTAAAAGTGGTGCGGGAAAGCACCCTTTTAGGGGGAATTGCTACCTCGTTCTAACCACATTCTTTAAACCATGGGCTCGGGGGTAGGATTAATTTATGCGTCCACTAAGATACAGCCAGAAATAACATCTTTGACCGTTTGCCCTGCACTTTCTCCAACGTTATCCCACTTTTATCTGTAAAATACCTTCAAGATCGAACCCCAGCAGAAACAAAAGTTCGTCGCGAGCCGTCGGCAAATATGAGAAAGGGGAAGTCATAATCTGTTGACTTTGCGACGATCATTTCTTCACACGTCGCGTCCTCCGCTACATCGTACCCGACAATTTTCCTCGAATTCAATCAAGTATCGAACGCCGCAAGATTCCAACACCAATAAGCTGATTGTTAATCTAGGCGTCGCGTGACGAATGTCTCTCCGGTGCCCGTTTATTGCGCCACGTCGGTAAAAAAAAACATTTTTTTTGCTGCAAAAGGATTTAAGAAAAGAGGGGACGCACGCGACGAAATTGGTGAAATACGGGTAGTTGGGGACACGCAACGAGGGGTTTGTGAATTTAAGATGAATAACGTTGTTTATTAATTAATGATAGATAATTGGCAGGGCTGTTGACAAGTGACAGCCAATGCGCCTTTTCCAGCTGTTGTCGTTTTGCCATTTCTTTGAAGTGCAAAACTGACTGTCCCATCAAAAGAACGAACTGGGTCAATTGCTGCTGCAGACCAATAACTCTTTTGGTTCTACTGAAACAATTACTTGAAACAATTACGATATAATTTGAATATTCGAATTAATGACGCCAAGAAATTACTTTTTCGCATTATTTTCGACGTGATGACTGTAATACGATTTGTGTCTGGAATCTGTCCCTCGGTTGAGAATGTTGGCAGCTTTGTTCTACAACTGTTGGCAGCATACTTCTACTCTATATAACCCTAGATTTATGAATCCCTGATTCATAAATCAGGGAATCAAGGATAAATCAGGGATTCATAAATCCCTGATATAACTAAACAGTCCGCTAAGTTCTCTAATAGATGCTCTGTATTCTTTTTCTTCTCGTTTCTATTTGATCCTGCGTAGGAGAATACAGAAGTGTCGCGTTTCAACCAAGGATCACTGATTAGTTAAAAACTGATAAACAATAAAAGAAAAACAGTTAAAAAATGATTTCTCCCATAACGAAGCCATCAGATTCACGATAAAAATAAGCACACGATGAATAAACACTGTAAAAATGATTTTATAATAATAAACGGACCTCTAAGTTAATTAAAATAAATTCACAAATTTTTGAGAGGCCAGTTCATTATCAAGTGCAAAGGGAACAAAGAAATAAATAGATTTATGTCGTAAACAAAGGACGTGTTTATTTAGACAACTCTCTGTAAAAGAATTGATTTAAAATGAACCAACGGTTAACTTATGACAGTTCTATTGTATTTTGCATAAAATCATAATAAATAAATATAACAGGGCAGATTGTTGACATGGCAACTGTATCCAGATAGTATGATATATTCAAAATAAAGCGGAGAATAGTATCAAATTTCTCTCCTAAATACTCCTCTGATGTTCGGCGAATTCCTAATAAATCAGAGGAAAACGTAATTGCATTCATATAGGACACTCGACATTTTCTCGTATTTCAAAGATCTGTAAGATTTAATTAGAGATTGTCTTTATGCCGCTTCGTCAGTCTTTCTTCTCGTCATGCCACAAGCGAAAACAGACGTTCCTTTTCTTTTCTTTTTCTTTTGCTGCACGCATACAGATTTATTGCGCGAGTCAATTTTACTCATATACAAATAAATTTAGAAAGTCAAGAAAAGTTTCAGTGGTTTTGAAATTTGTTCCTCTCGAAAGAACGTGCTCTTCAAAAAGATCTCTCTCGCTGAGGTTGAGAGAAGAGGAGAATCATTCCTCGCGCGCGCGCGAGCAGTGGCGCGCGTGAATTAATAGATTTATACCATTATTACGTTGATGAGCGTGGAATGTGCACACGCGCTATCATTTTCGTGTGTATCGCATCATGCATGGTTTGTTTTAACAATACGACATTCACCCCACTCCGAATCCGTAAAACCCCTTCCCTCACAATTTCCTTTTCTGCGCTTGTATGATGGGGGTACGAGTACTCTCACTTGGCTGATTCGGTTTGCATCATTGTACGAAAGAACAGATGCTACATGGTGCTCTGGATTGCCAAGATCGCATGCAAAATACATCATGTTTTCTTTTATCGAACGCGCCATTTGACGCCGACTTTGAATATACGTATTTTAGCTGCGTTTTCTCGATGAATTTTGGTTACCATTTTTGGTTACCAGTCATCTCTGACGCGTTATCTGTGACGAGGATCTAGATCTTTAACATTGCTCGCAGCAGTATAGTATTTATGACTTTGATTGCTCGGTCACAAAAACGCGTCAGAGATGACTGGTAACCAAAAATACATCGAGAAAACGCAGCTATCATGTCTCATTTTGACTAATCCACGAGTCCTGGCGAAAAGTAAACTTGCATGATATCCTTGAAGGTATAATATAAGTAATGCTGAAAGATGGGACGCAAGGAATAGAGTTACGGATGTTGGCACAGAAAACTTTCAGAATATTGTGGCATAACATTCAGAACAGTTGAGGCTGAGTAATTATTGCATCCCATCGATCTTGGGCCCTGCAGTTGCCTTGTTCGCCCATAAGTTAACTCGGCACTCTCATAGAATTAAACGTTATAAACGTCAACCAGCAGGATTTGATGTAGTCAGCATATTATTTACTACCCGTACATAGGACACGCAGTTGACATCGTAAGATGAAGATGACGAGAATAAAACCCCAAAGTGACAGAATGTTGATCTTCTTTCCCTAAATATGAACTATCCAACGACAAGCGAAAATGACAAGGTGACGTAACTTGAAGCAAAATGCGGATATCACCCAGGATATCCAGATATCAAACGAAGACACATTTACCACCAACAAAAAGAGTCCACTCAATAAAATTTGCCCAACAGTAATGTTTAAAAATAGAGATCAGATATCTGATGGGAAATCGGTGACTTTGAAACTTTGAAATGAAAGAACGTTGCAAACGTTTAGTTGTTCTACGGGTAAAGGTTGGGGGATTTGCTATAAGTTCTGCAATATATAGGATCACATCCGCGTTCCAAGTAGCGTTACGAAGTATTTATCAATCAGCTAAGATTGAAACGGTCTACCATCTTCAGACCTAAGTCCCTAAATACTAGCGCCGTACGCCCACTTTACGGCAAAGAGAGTTCAGG
>JAQFYH010000740.1:0-11278 GCA_034694405.1 Scolopendrellopsis subnuda
ATACAACGTTGAATTTACAGTTTCCATTTATTACGGACAATATCGGCGGACATAACGACGTCGTTATCGCACATTTCAATTTGTTTGGGTGTCAAAGGAAGTGATAGAGACAGATATTAATACATTATTTATCGAGATTTAATAAAAGAAAACAAAACCTATCAATACGGTACGTCAAACATCATCAAACTTAGAGAGTTTTAGCAGCTTCGAAGTAAAGCTAACGTATCGAAAACGTAACGTAATGACGCATTCTGAGCTTGCGCACCTTGGATTTTCATTGCAAAAATCAATGTGCAAATGCTCAAAACTGGTCATTTACGTTACGTTACGTTTACGTTACGTCAGCGTTACGTCAGCGTTACGTCGAAGCATCTGAAACTCTCTAATATCGCATCAACCCTTATCTCCCCTTAGGGTTTACCGTATGAGATCATTTGTCACAAAATAACCAAAATACTGATATATTGGGTTTAAAGTGTCTACGATGGCCACAACAGAATTGACTTTACTTCAAACAAAGTCACATAGAAATTTTTGTGCGAAATCAAAAATATTCTGCGTTTATCACATCACAGTCACATTAATCATACAGTCATATTGTTAAATAAAAATAGTTCACGTAGACCGATTAGATTCTGTGTTTTGAAGAATACGAATTAGGTGTAATAACTGACTTTGTAAGCTCATCGAAAAATAATCCGACAGAAGCAATGAGTCTGTTATTTTCAAGTAAATCATTCGTACGGTTTACTCTTGTGAAAGAAATACTGTATCATGGAATGATGGACAAGCATCCTGGATTTTTAATTGAAATTGTCATTTATGCACTCTATCAATCTTCTCCGAATAGCACAGCGGTAGACTGTCTGAGACCCGCATGCAGCAAGAGTGCTGTTATAAAAATATGTGCCGCAGAAGATTCGCAGTTAATAACCCTCACGACTCCTTATTCATAAATAAAATATATTACTGTACCCACTATATTACATTATTAATAGGCTTCATAAAAAATAAAAATTCGTAACAGTTTATAATGTAATTAACCGTTCTTACGTAGGGACATTAGGATTTTACATTAGCGATTTCACAGCGCAGCTTGAAATATTCTTGATCTTGATAAGATGGTTTTGCTACTTTACCGAAAGATTAATACGGCTTCATAATCATGAATACACCAGAAAATATAGTAATATCACGATTTTTGTCTGAACTAAATTTCTGGAAAAAAAAGTGTATGATATTATTCACTATTATGCATCGTGATGAATAATTATATACTACTTATCTTTCCTACTCGGGTGGTTATTTCAGTATTTTCTTTACATAATACCGGGTTTTTATTAAGTTAAAACAGTAATCTAAAGTCATACCGCAGACTGTAGCGAAGTATTGTTAAGTCATTTTTTTAAAAAGAATATATTAAAAATATTTTAAGAGGGAGCTACGGTCAACATTGTGGGTCAAAAATCCACAGTTTAATCCAACGTAATGAGATGAGATGAGATCTAATGAATAATGAGAGACGGTTTTATATCAACATTAAATTTTTTTTTTAATTTGCAAAAAAAAAAGCACGGATTGTCTTGAAAAGACAAAAATTAAAAGTAGCTCGAACAGAGCAAGTTCTAGAGTCTGATTCTGAAACCCCAGCTCTTTTTCGTATAGAGTTGTGTTTTGTGGGCAAATAGAAAAGGAAAGCTGCCTTCTAAAATGGAATGCGATTTCATTAGTTTAGTTCTATCGTAGTTAGGAGGATATGCAGAATAAGTTACATTAATTCATAAAATAACTTATTACAAATTATTTTTTTTTGTTGAGTGGGAGTGAGGGGAACGCCAGGTTGCCTTCCAGAAAAATGGTTTATAGTTATGGCTCTTCTAAGAAGGGTTAAAACTTAAAAATAATAATGAAAGTAAGTTACTCTAATAAAGTGTAAAATGTGCAGCGCTGTCTCAAAAATCAGCTACTGCTTATAAAAATAATAATATTTATACGAAGAATATCTAGAAGAAAGTTTTTTCAACCATATCGGTTATGGGATGGGTTCTGAGGTGAACCGAGCGATGCAGCATTCTAACCGATATTAAAATCATTTTTCTTCTTTCGTTCATTTTGCTTTTATAAGAAAGAAGAAGATTTTAACAATGCGCTTATCTTTATGAAAAATTATATATGACGTAAATTACGTAATCAGTAATTATACAGCTGTGTAGTGTGTACACCTTGAATAACTGCATTCGTGTTTGTAACTTAATTTTTGAAGATTATGAGATAACTTAAATACCATCCAGTATAATAATATGTTATAAAACCGTATGGGCTAGCAATTACGATCGCTATTCACATCTTACGAGTTTGCGTCATCATAATCAGTAGCAATCTACAACCGACTGCGAAATAAAACGATTTTTAAATTGGGATCTCAATAATGGACAAGAATTTAGTTGTAGATTCGCTTATTCCAAAATTATAGGTTCATGATTCTGTTTTTTCAAGTTTACATAATTGAAGAACCATGCATTTAGTTTTCTCATTTGCTTGTTTAACTTATTGCTATTGAAAAAAAAAATTCGGATCCCAATACCGTAAGAATAAAACTAGAACTAGAATTAAAATTAAGTTGTAATGTTGTATGCATGTAGTTGCGTTCAAAATTGGTTTATGATTCTGCTTTTTAAGTTTACAAGGTAGATTTATTAATTTGCTCTTGTTTCTTGTCTGTTGCTATTGATTACAGATGAATTACGCAAACTCTCTAACTGTAAAAGGTGTTTAAAATCTTTGCGATTCTAATCATAAATAAAATGAACAACTTAATTCAGTGTAGGGCCTCTCCCAGAACAGTAGAAGATTCACCTCTTGAACCGAATGCGTCTTTCTAATTTTACGTGTTTTGCAAAATCGGATTATTGTCGAAACGCAAGGAAAGTAACTGAGAAAACGGGTTTATATTCTGGGGCACGATTCTCACGAATCCATTCAGTGTAAATACACAGGACTCAGAGTTCCCCTCCCATCAACAAATTGGTTTCGAAAGATATGTCCATTGTATCGAATTCTTTAATCGTATGCAAGAAGAAGACAGAACTTTTTTTACAGGGTTAGATGTTTCAAATAATGCGAAATTATTGTCCTTACATGGTTTTTATAATATCGAGCTCGTTCACCTACTAACCCCACCACGTCTCCGATGCATCAGTCGTAGGAGAAGACACCACTCTCTATAAATCATAGACATTATAAAAGAAATAAATTATAATGTTTCGATATTGGCCTTGTTACCCGTTCTTCTGTGAATGTTAAAATATTCTTTTGTCTAAAATATTATGCAAGATTATTTTCTCTTTCTAATAATTCCATCGCGTTATAAATGGAGGTCGTATCGTTTTTCGTTGTAAAATATTTTGTAAAATATGTGTGTCATACACGCATCGGTTATCAAAATATTTGAAAAGATCGTGCATACAAATCGGTATGTCACATTATTTTTTTGAAAATCTATGATATATTGAATCTGAATGATATAGGTATTTTTTTCCCGCCAACGTATTTTTTTTCTTTTCAGGTGAAATATTATGCAATATTATTACAAAACCAATTTTTTTTCAAGAATCAGTAATCTTCGTAAGGTTATACGGATGTCCCTCACAAGACTAACAATAGCATCCCCACACCATCACAATGTTGACAAGTGATGTTGACAAAAACGGGGTTTACAGGACAATACGAGTTTTGATTATGGACTCGTAAGCCGTAAGTCCTCGATTGTTACGGATTAATTATACTCACTCGTCAGTAACATAGGGTTCTCGTGCGTATGCGGCAGTACGAATGTTACATTCAACGTGTCTTATTGTCAGCGTTCGAAACTCTGAAGTTTTATGTAACATATTTTGGCTTAAGTATCCAAATTCAAAATATAACGTTCATTATTATTTCTGTGACTTCTGACTTAATTTTTTTAATACTGTATTGTCGTTTTGTTTTCAACCTGGTTATGCAGGGTTTGATGGAATTCCTCTGCAGGAACCAACAAATACTCCGACTTCTTTCCCCGCTTCAATAACCGATAACACAGAATATATTCGAGCTGAAAATCCGAAACGGCATAAATCTGGATTCGCGAATTAATTTCCAAGTCAAAATAAACTTATTAACATGTTCAGCCGTAAAGTTATTGCGACAAATAAACAGACTTAATTCGTCAACAAATACGGTAACTGTTTTGGTTTTACATACGGTGTAGTCATGGGTATTCCACTGGTAATCACCCAGAAATTCTTACCTTTTCTATACTACTACCGTATGTTATATTTTCAGATATCTCTTGCAATTTTTTTATAGAAATTCGAATCAACTTGGATTTTCTGCAAAATGAGACGATCACATCATAGTCCATCCGCTGTAGATCTTGATGACGTCGATGATCTACGAAATGCTTTATTCCCTTCGCAGTTCCTCATGTTTACCTATGTTAGTTTTCCGAACTCGTTTTACCCTTAATAATCATGGTCAGTAATACAAAATCTGTGTATTATAGAGCCGTTACCATCACACAATATCCCTTTTACTTTATCCAGTTGGTAAATATGTTACATTTTAATAACAATAAACTATTCACAGTTAATATACCGAGAAAACCTTCACAATGACGAAATGAAATGACATGAAAAATGAGAGAATATTAATGAACCTGCACCGCTATAGCACTTCACCAAAATTATTATTATTATTATTATTTAGAAAATTAGAAAAGTTGTGGGTTAATAGTTTTGTTAAAAAAGTGTTTAGTCCTTAATTCCCAAACATGTAAGGAATGAAAAAACAGGAGACCTACCCTTCGGACTCGTAGTTTCTGAAAAAAGAAAAAGAAAAACGAATGTGGTTATCCATGTTTCTTATATTTTTCAAAGTATAAATAAACATGAATACACAGAAAGAATAATTTATATATGGAAACAGGCTGTTAAAATAATATTCTTATAAGAAGTTTGAAAGCAAATAAAATAATATTAATCTGAAACAATAGTGATATGCTATAGGAGAATAATGCGGTTAAAATGCAAGATGAAAAAATGAATGATGAGATATGATCGTGAATAATAAGATGATATTCTTTATACTAGTTCATAGACTCGGTAAGCTCTATGGACTGCAGTGTTTATCAATACAAATCTATTTTCTTGGCTATTTTATGGTTAACACTAACAGTGAACCAGATTGATGTTATTCCATGATGTACAATGGTATAGAAGACGCGAAATAACAGCCTTCGCTGGTTTAAATTGAAAGAAAAACAGAGATATTCTTTTAGAAGACATGATAAAATAAAAAAGAAATGTTAACTGTATAATCCAGTAGTCGCGAGTAGTGCAAGTAAATATTTTGCACTACAATTACTGTGAACAGTTAACCTAACTTACATAACTGATAATGTTTAAAGATCGTAAATGCAGTGGATGATAATCAAATCGCAAATGATTGAACACATTAGTGATATCCTCATAATAAGCTAAATACAGAGTAGTTGAAAGTGTACGAGAGAACACGTAATTATACTCAACCAAATTTTTTGTGAGCAGCAAGACTTATACCAGGAGGTAATTACCTCCTCTTGTACTATACAGTATCTCTTGTATATATTTGCTAGTGTAACTTGTATTTTGTACACGATCCTACGTGTATACCCAACGTTTCGTTACTAATCGAACAGTTACTCTATTTGCTAACTTCACCGTATTACTGAGACATCAAATTTGAAATGTTTGGCTCAATAAAGAACTGACTTTGACTTTATATCCCTATGCTTTTGGGTATAACGTTACTGTGGTATTTTTTGCTGAAACTCCCCTATTTTACACGAGCGTTTGGACTTTCTCTGCTGACCTGCGTAACCCGCAAAATACGGGGCTAAATAAAGTAAAAAAACATTTTTTTTGTAGCCACACGTGTTATTTACGTGGATTACTATAAAAAAAAGAGTAAACTTAGCTAAGCGAAGCGTAATTTTTCCTCTTGATTATTATAACGAAGTAGCATTTGTCATGAGATATATGGCGGTCATATGCTACGCAGACATGCGTAACATTTCTTATATAACATTCCGTACAGCACTCCTTATACAGCAGAAACTGTTTTTTTTTCTTTTTGTAACTAACGACTATAACGAGCCAAGTTATATAACAGTAAAGTTTAGTTTTTCCGCAAGTTTACAGGTGATTGTGTTGCATTGCCCCGTAAAAGATTGACTTAATATGGTATGCAGCAGAGACAGTTTAGAAAAAAAAAACGAGTGATTAAAATGCGAGAACGCAATTCAAAGAGCAAAAACGAACATAACTAAACAGGAAAGTACAAGTTGAAAAAGCGGTATAAAATTTTAACTTGGGACAGATTTACACGTATACCACGTGTACCATATGCTAGAATACTCTATATTATGATTCCTTTTTGTCGTATTTTATAGACAATTAAACCTCCTGATAACAATACCTGGTACTTCAGGTTTAAAAGTACAGAATATGAACTGTAAAAGGGGAGAGGACAAGATCCCGAAAGTGCAGGTCGAAACAAACAAAAGTAATCGCGTGCAATGGTATGCCGGTATAAGTTTATACAATTTACGTAGTAAATACGCGTAATTCTCGAATTATGCAAATTCTTTTCCCAAAAAATAAATATTTTTAACTTATACAACACTTCAGATTTCAAACAAAATGTGTGACATTTTCTCGAACTTTTTTTTCGAATTGGTTATGTGAAAGAATAGTCCTTAATTTTACTACTCGAATCATATCAGAACAAAAACGGTCACGTTCTTTTTCGTAAAATTTGTTGAAAAATCGAAGAAGAAAAAAAAAACTTTCGAGAAAACATCACACAATTTCAAATAAGGTGAGTGACGTTTTCTCGAAATTCTTTTTTTCCAATGCGTTATGTCAAAAAATATTATTTCGTGTTTTACTAACGATAAACTACGGTATACTGTAAGTATTTTAATAGGAGTTTTCTTATTCGAAATATTCGATGAAATATCCGTATTCGAAAAAAAAACAATTTAACGATAAAGCTGATGTCGGCACCCATCATCCAAACCAATATCTTTTCGGAATACTGTTATAAAGCAGAACTTGGTAATAGAAAAGTACTAATACTATTCAGATGTTCTCTATGAGTCGAAAAATAATTATATTGGCGATGCATTTCCGCATTATAAAAGCCGAATATAAAAGGTAGATTAAAACGATAAGACGATAAACGTGCATTCCAAGTTAGGCTAAACGCCAGCGTGTGTTGAATGATAGTGCACAATATCAAAAACATCAAAAGAGGATATGTCCAAACAATGTAGAAACAGTTGATACATAATAGCTGTTTTTAAATCTGGTAAAAGCTTTCGATATGTTGCTGCACTACCGTTTGTCTGCATCAAAACAGTAAAGGGTGTCCCATTAAACGTTTGGGAAACTAATGATGTTATCAAGTTTTTAGTAAAATTTTTGTTATTTATGGGTTTCGTTTTTAAGTTTATTTCAAGTTTATGAAAACTTTAACTTAATAAGAAAATTTTAAACTAATTTAATTACGAAGTAACATGTCGTATTCACACTCTTATGAGGACACATTTTGTTTACAGATATTATGCCCAATTCATGGTAAAAACAACTAAACTTAACCGATTATGTTAATACGAAATATTGTGTATCTTAAATGAGTGATTTCTGTCCTGCTGTCCTGCTGTCCTGCTAAGTTAGGTTTTCCACAACTTCCGTAACGTAAAGTAACGTCGCGAACGTTGGGTTTTGACTTCTCTGCTTGGTCAAACCGCAACGCCCCCATTCTGCGGTTGGTCAAAACCCAACGTTTGCGACGTTACGTTAAGTTACGTCGAGCGATGTGGGTAATTAGTTTAACACACACGTGATTAGTCAAAATTGTACATAAGCAGAGTGAGAATTTTCGTTAGATTGGGTTTAAATTAAGTTTACGTGGTTACCGGTATCACCAGACTCTTCGGGGCTGCGTACAGCATTGGAAAAAGAGTTCGGACACCCTTTACTATTTATATTTTGCTTTTAGACACGCGGAAGGTTATTGAGACCACTGAGATGACTAAGATAACGTTCACGTAATGCATTGTACGTTCGTATATTTACTGAATTAATTCAGGGTAAAGATCCCTTATTACAATAAAAGAGGAGAAATGCTGTTTGGGAAAAGATTCTTTGTTTGTTCTCTGTCACGATATGCATGGATATTTTACACGCCTCTCTCGCAGTAAAATATTTGTAATTTAGCGATACCAAACTACAACTATCCTATATGCTCTCATTACCAGATCCGTTTCTCTCGTCGGAACGAAATGCGCAATGAGTTGTCACACGTCCGCCATCTTGGGACAGAATTATGCGACGGTTGGGACGAAAATAAACAATAAAACACCACTGGGGGGCTGGCATTACTATCGCCATGAGTTTCTGTGTTATATTGGTATACGTTTGTATCACCAATGCGTAGAAACGTAAGCCCAAGGAACTATACGTGATGAATTGTCTTGTATGACGTGAAAACAGCTGTAAGTACAGTACACACTGTGTGAATGTGTGGCCCTGATCTATTCTGTGTATAAAGGAAATACATAACCATCGCAACTACATGTACGTTATACCAGTGGTTATACCCCGTATGGAGTAATCTGAGATCATAACCGTATGGCAATTAAGCTCATCCGAATGCTATCAGATATCCAGATATGCAGCAAGTCCAGTAGTTGCCCAGCTCAAGGGGTTGAACAAAATACGAGAAGCATTAAACATAATCTTATGATAGGGCATCATTTCCTCACTTTATAACTATAGCACGTACAGTATATCAGGATAGTGTAATTGCGAATTTTATCAACTGCGACGTAACTTTAACGTAATAAACGTATTGACGTTGGATTTTTCTGTGAATATGCGAAAGCTCAGAACGTGCTGTCATAAGTTACGTTTACGTTACGTTATAGCGTTACGTCGCAGTTGCTCAAACTCACTGTTATCGGCAAAATTTCAGAAGGCGGTTGAGAAAATGGCGAACGAGAGACATCCTAAAATAATAAGGTTAACGAGAATGTTAATCTCCGCAATTTACACCTTTTAAATTCAATGACGATTTCTTTCCAGATGACATACGCAGTGACTATTATTTTAAATCCATAAAAAGATACATCAAACAGTGTTGTACCGTATAAAGGTAGTAACAACTTTCCCACATCGGTAAATTAACACTTCGTTAAACTGCCGCGAATATGGTTGAATTATTTTCATAACCGTAGAAAAAAAGTGTTTTTAAAGACATATAATCCGTTATATCTGTGGGGATGCATAACTGGGTCGCGACGCGCATCTTTCCTTTTTATAATAATAATAAAAGGAATTAATATATGGGGCTTGAAAATCATAGTTCTGTAAAAAAGTTTTCGGTTTATTTTTTTAACGGTTTTTACCCGCATCGCTAAACACCGCATAAAGAAAGCAAGAAATCCACAAAGATCTTTATGGCTCTGGTGGTTTAATGAAAACGAAAAACACCTGGTTGGGTCGGCTTCATTCCACAAATTTCTTCTTTCGTAAAAGTGAAACTGTTAATTTATAGGTGCATTGATGTTCGATAAAGTCCCACCTTTTTCATCAATAGATATAATGTATCAATTTTTTGAAGCTTTCAATGAATAGAATAATTATATTCTATATAGAACCCAAGTTAAAAGGATTTTTATTATCTCCAGCCTTCGAATATTGTAGATACTGTAAGGGGTAATAGTGTTTTATTCATCTTTAAAATCTAATTAAAGATCGATAAGATTATCTTTGAGAACAATGTCTATAAGGTCTTTGACACATGAGCTACATTTTTTAAACGGAATTCATTTATGGTTAAAAAAAAGTTAACTATGAGTTAATTAATGCAGCCTGTTATTATACCAATTCATCTTCAAAATGATGTTTACACGCCCCATCTCTATTTAGATTAATTACATGATTTAGATGCTGTAGTATCTAATTATATCTTTAAATATGTTATACCGTTATAAAGCCGGGTAAGTTATTACGAACACGATCCTTTATAAAATCTCTCCAAATCGCGTTTTTCCTCAGCACCAAAAGTGGTGACTCTACAACTTTGTTGAGTAACTCGACAAAACTTTCAGAAAAACAGTCAACACTTTGGATGGATGAGCAGTGGTTCAACACCGATGTTGACCAGTAGTAAAACACATCGGATTTATAGAGATAACTATAGACAAATACACGTTTGTAATACGACATTTTACCATTACATTTTGCGGTTATTTCATCCCCAATATAAGGTTCATATAACAGAGCTAAAACTACACAATCATGGTACAAGCAATAATATCATGGAATCTGCATAATTATGTAAGTATAAAATGTGAGACTTTAAAGAATTCTCGTACTCAGTGTAGTAGTACAAACCGAAAAAATAAAATAGTGTGCCGAAAACTTCAAAACTAAAAATGATTACGTGCATCCCTAGTCAAAGTTTCTTTACTATTTTTTTTTTCACGCTGACAGCAACGTTATTTGTAATACAGGAAGGCGCGAGAAGAAAGTTACATTGAAGTTATGCTTTAATCCGTTCAGTTTCCTGGTGTAGATAACAGATCCATGTTACATTGAAACTATAACGCTGGTCTCCGCTATATGTCCGCAGGGGCGGGTGTGCTGTGTGGGAGGTTCAGTATGTAAAAACTGGTGTCAGTTATCTCTCGTTTGTCAGGTGCTAATGCACTTGTGTTGGTCACAACTCTTTATTTTTATTATACTCGCATTAAATCCTCATAACCCACATAATACTTTTCTTTTCATTCATTCGCTATAAAAGAAAAATCTAGATTTTTTTCTTCTTCTATGAAGCGGTTTTATGGCATTGCTATATTCGGCGAGTGTAAAACTTGGTAGAAAGAAGAATTTTATGCAATACTGTATGTTCATGGGTATTGTAGAATTGGGGGTTTTGGTATCGGTGAAAAATCAGTGGAGAAGGACCAGGACCAGTGGAGGACCCTCACCCTTCTCAGACTCCTTTTCCGTAGAAAAAGCCAGATGGATGGATGGGTGTACTTGTTAGTTAAGTTAACTTTAAACAATAAGCAGTTTTAGCAATAAGTGCAATAGAACAGTAAGTGTGCGAAAACGCCGAGATATTTTTAGAAGATAGAGTGTAAAAACGCCGCTATCACGCCGCTATCGTGGCGTTTCAAAGAACGCGA
>JAQFYH010000741.1:0-11278 GCA_034694405.1 Scolopendrellopsis subnuda
CCCATCAGTCGAACATACAATCAATCTCAGAGTGTGTAAACGAACAATCCTCGACTGGAGTAATCCGATCGACAAACCATGCAGTTTATAAAAAAAAAAAACGCTTACCGCAACTTCACGCAATGTCCACGCTGGATTTTAAGCCGGGATCCTTTATCCAGAACGCAAATGATCACAACAAACGGAATTCAGACAGTCCCTAAGTGACCTAGGAAATCACAAACCTATAAAAAAAGAAGTGCAGTTAATTATTCAGAAAGATCCAATTGAATATTGCAAGCGCAATCGGCTGATAATCGAGAAATGAAACGTAAATTTCTAAAACAATGTTTTTACAGGAGCTTCGTCCACGGTCCAACACTTGCAGGACAGAGGTATCAAAGTCGGATCTTCCACGGGATACACAACCCCCATTCTCAACGTGCTGAAAGAGTTCGCGGCGCAGCAAGGATACGTTCCCGACTGTTACGTCGCGGCCGACGAAGTCCCGCAAGCGAGACCCTGTCCCTACATGGTTTGGCTCAATGCGATCCGCATGGACGTCCATCCCATCGAAGCCATCGTCAAGGTAACGTATTTTTTAATACCTGCTGCAGCAACTTTGAAGAGCACTTCTCAAAGATGGCGGAAGTTCAAATCACCAGCAACTTCGTAAGTTCAGCTATAGGCATACTAGGCTATTTATAGCCGTAAGCTTTTCCACGTCCCGCGGGAAAGTTATTAACTTGTGCTTCCTAACTTATAGGTGGATGACACTGTCGATGGCGTTCGAGAAGGAACCACCGCCGGTTGCTGGACTGTGGGAGTAGCGGAAACAGTTAAGTAAAATATTATCAGCTAGTTCTTTTTATATTTATTTTCAAGTACCGGTTGATTTAAACCGATTTTTTTCTTTCTTTCAGGGAAATTACATGGCCGCTACCGAAAAACAGCTTTCCGAAATGAATCGGGAGGACTACAAGAAGCGACTGCAAAAATCCTACGACATCCTCAGCGACGCCGGCGCTCATTTCGTTATTAATACGATCAACGAATTACCAGGGGTCATCGACACCATAAACCACCGACTTTCAATGGGAATCAAACCATGAGACATAATAATTGAACTGCAAAATCATTGTTGACAGAAATATTGTTTAAAACTAAGTACTAAATCGCTCGATTTCCCTTTGCTAAAGGACATCAACTGTTTGACGAATCCAATTTCACTGAATATTTTACGAGAGGTAGATGGAATATGGAGGATAAACTGCTACTGAAAAAAACAGTTAAATTGAACATTTATCTATCACTTAGGAACATTTAGAATTCGTTCCTGTTCTTTAGCAGATAAAAATTAGCTTATTGCGACGCAACAAATTGGAATTATGGCACTCAAAATAATTAAAAAATTAAATGATTTCAATCGCATAATCGTCAGCTGCAGTCTACTTTCATTTCTAAATTCTTCTTCACCATTATAGAGGAGGTAAAATGTACGCGAGTGACGTCCGGGGGAATAAATCATCGATACGAGGGCGTCACGCACCTAAAACCTATGGCCTAGATCTAAACTAATGAACACGTTGGGAGGACTGACGGAATTCCAGTAAAAAAAAAAAGGGTTACGTGATTTGGAGGAACAATCACTCACATAACTGGCAGAAGAGCCGGCCGGGTTTGAACCAGCGATGCAATATCTTGGGAAAACGCGGCGAACACTGTAACAGTCTCGATCAACAATCCCCAACGCTGTTACTCGGATGCAGCGTAACTGTAACCGCTACGAGTAACTTACACGACACATGTAGGTGCGTAAAGTTTAAGGTAGATAGAAACACTTACAATGATGAGGTATAGGAATTTTTTTTTGACGAGTGCAATTTGGATGAAATTTAAAGCGGTGTTCAGATAGATATACCCGTATTTAACGCCATGTTCACGTGGCAATATCTTGCGTTCCCTCTGGTGAAAAATTCTAAAATTTCATATTTAACATCATAATCTATCTAACACTGTGTTAAATTTCATCCAAATTGAATTCGTTAAAAAAGTTCCGATACCTTACCATTGTATGTGTTTGTATCTACCTTAAGTTAGAAAAAAAAAACATATTTATTTTCCAAAATTGGAAAGAAAAGGATACAATTTCAGGCGGATGCGTAAGATGTTGAAAATTGGAGTTTACCGCATTTAAAGGTTTCGGTCGTAGACCCCGAAGCCGCCGCCGCGTCTTTTTAACTAAGCCGAGCTGCCAGCCGAGTTTGAAAAGTTAAGCCGGCTTAGCCAGCCGGCGTAAATACAACGGCGGCTAGCCGATTAATTTAATCCAAAATTCTGGATAATGCAACAAAAATAAAAATTTTAAAAAATTTCCTATAGTCAAAAAAACAATTTTTCGTGTACCAAAATATAACTTAATTTCAAAACCTGGTATAAAAAACCGATACAAGAAATACAATTTTTTTTTTATCAAAGTGCACCACTTTAATTTCATAAAAAATTTTAGCCAAAAACTGCAGGATCAATACCATCATTTTCCGAGTCCAAATGCTTGACTCGGATTGAAAATGCAACCAAATAGGATTTCAATTTTAAAAAATTTTCTGGTATACTCTGTACTGTATACAGGACAAAATAATAGTCGTGCTATCTGTACCCAAACGTTTAGCATTAGGGGAGGAGAGGGGGGGGCTTTCGCCCTCCGCATACCCACACGGAGTGGGGATACGGGTGTGCCACGAACCACTAGTCGGCAAGTCGGGTAAAAAGTCCCACTTCCTACAGACTCCTTTTTTCGTCCCCAAACTGACTTGGAATGTGTCACGAAAATCATGAAATTTTTTTTACAATTTTTAATACTCCATCTTCACACCGTATATATGCGTCATTTTATACCGCACTTTTAATTCCGATAATTTTAAAGAAATAAGCCGGCTAGCCGCCGACTGTAACGCGTAAGCTAGCCGAAGCAGTCAAAAATGACCGGCTTCGGGGTCTACCACATAAGCAAATACACGGGCAGGAGCAAGGGTAGGCCAACGATCATTTCGATATTTTTTCAGCTGTATTGTACTTTTCTTTTTCGATTGTATTTATTTTCTGCATCGTTTGGATCTAACGCTTCAAAATATTTCGTCTGGTCAAAGCCAGAGGGGCGTAATTGGGATAAAAAAAAAATCGAAGCTTCCAGAAAAAGAGGTATTGAAATATCCACACATGCGAGTTTCTGTTTATGAACAGTATAAATAGAAACATTACACTCTGAAGTATCGATAACTATCGAAAAAATCGATTATTTTAAGCTTTTTACTGGTGTAAAGTCGTAATGAAATTCAAAATAAATCGAAAGGCGTAACGTGATTTACGCCCCTCTGGTATTGACCAGACGATAAACTTAACAGACCCAGAGACTAATCCACTGCATGAAAAAAAGTGAATTGAATGCACAGATTAGTATATTGAGTAGACAAATTGAACCCGTAGCAAAAAAAGAAAAAGAACATACCCAGAATTTAGATTAGAATGAATTCGTATGATTTCGACAATGGTGTAAAAATTTGAGTCATGTTTCAGAAATATTTTTATAGCTGAATTCTTGTATTTTCTTCAAAATCAATCTCGGTTGCAAAGCACAAATCTTCTTTCTTTTTTTTCAAGATCCACGACCGGACTCACCCAAATGGGTTTTTGCCGCAAATACAGTCAAAAATAATTGTCATTTTAGGATAATTTGTAGTTGAGGTGATTCGGAGCGAATCCTGTGACGTAATACGAAGGAGCAGATGGATGGAATTCTGTGAGGATTTATTAAAGAATAAATTATTATTATCAATTCCATTTTTTAAACAGCTATATTGCGGGATTCGAATTTCGAACGCAAGTCCTGTCTCTCTGTTGCAGCTATCAGCGTGAAGTCTAAACTGACTGCGGGACCCGCAGCACAGGGCTTCTCTTTTCTTTTTTTCTTTTCCAAGGCCGGTCTACTAAAAACTTTTTCCTCCATTTTATTCTTAGTTCTCAGTCGGCCGCGGTCTCGTCTTCGAGTCTGAAAGACCTGCTGAGTGGAGAACTGACCATTGGTGGTCAGGAATTTACTACTGACAATGACTTCGCTCTCACTCTCTTTCCTCCCAGCATTTACAGTAAGGATGACACTGCTGTCACCAAGAGGTCGAGTAGATTCATCTAATTCTGCCCTATTTACACTGTTCAATCTTCTTTTAGATCGGAACTTTATCTACCGAAACTTGTTTTCTTTAGTCTCCAAATTTTTAATGTTTCAGAGATATTGTCATTCTAACTGAAAAGTTTTTTTTTTTCCAATTATCACCTTTTCTAAAAAAAAATTCCTACCGTAGCCTCTCCTTCAAGTGGCCGAATATATTTTGAACAGACTTTTCTTAAACCCGGAGTATGTATTATTTATTGACTGTCTGTAATTCCTCCCCAACAGGGAAAATCTGCAGAATCATGTTTCTTCCGATGTTCTAAGAACGAAATAATCTTTTTAAAAAAAAAACTATCATGGTGTATTATGCTAACTTCAAGACTTCGTCTTTACAGCAATTCCCAGTTGTCCGAAGCGGGAAAACCCACGGAGGGCACCTCCGTGTTCGGATTGAAGTTCGATCAGCTCTTCGCCCAGATAGCAGATAGGACGATCGTGTTCGGACCCGAGTCTTCTAGAGCGGACATGACCATCGCCGCTTCGGACTCTAGTAACGTCACTGCAAAAAGCTCCGACGTCGTTAACGCGACGGGACAAGACATGACGTTCGCATCAATGGTTACCGATGGAACGCAGGAAGACGGAACGCATTCGAGCGATGTCGCAGCTGGCGCTGCGATTCCCGCGCTACCGAAGAGACGAGCCGACGTCACTACGGTCTGTGGATCGGACATGAGTTTCGCTTCCATGATTGCGGACGGGTTGGATGCGAGTTTGAACGGAAACGACGATGTTCCGTCTCCTTCCATTGAAGACGAGACGAAAAAAGGAAGTCAGATTTTTTTCGGTGACGCGAATATGAGCATGGCGACGTGTTCGTTCCCGAGCGCGGAGCCCCGGAGAGAGCAGCAGCAGTCGGCGTCGAGCGAAGAAGACCTGACGGGAAATCTGGACAATCTGATGACGCTGCCGTCTTCGGCGAACGACGAACAGAATCTGTCGCTCGAATTCGCCAAACAGCACGAGGCGGAACGGGTTAGAGACGCGACGTTGACCGGGGAGCGCCTGGAATCGAGCGCAATCCGCCCCGTCGCCAGCGACAACATGGAAATGACGACGTGTCATTCGGTTCTGGTCGAAAACTACGAAGTCGATCGCAACGCGGATCTTTTGATTGAAAATTACTGTCCGGAAATTATTGCGGACGACATGGAAATCACGACGGGTTCCGCCCTGGAAGTTTCTGCGGCGATAACGGGTCAGAACGTGGTTCTGGTCGAAGATTTTCGCGAAAATCCTGACGGAGTGGGCACCGACGTGGAAATGGGTTGCGCGGTTTCGGACGGCGGGGCGAAAACCGTCGAACAGCGAGAGGAAAATGGGGTAAATGTGGAAAATGTCGCGGAGGACATGGACGTGACCAGCGGTTCCGTTTTAGAAGCGTACGCCACCATCATGGGTCAGACGACGAACCCCCCTCCGAACGAAAATAATCGCGTCGTCGGCGACGTGGAAAAAGTGACGTTTCAACCAACCCAACTTTCCAAAGGTGCCGGAGACGCGGTCGATCGAATGAGTGCGATGAAAGCTGGAAACGTGAATTTCCATCCCTCTCCTGCGCCGAATACGCCCGAATTCACCGGATTCGTGGCCATCAACATCGATGAGGACATGGATTTCGATTCGGTTCACTTCCGGCGTCCCCGGGCTTCGATTTTTTCCAGCACGAGGATGGACGATCTCGGCTACAATCAGATGAACCTCACGGACGATCTGCCTTCGCCCATCATCGATATTCGGCAGATCGCCGTCACGCGTCCGATGGCGACGGCGGAGGAGCGGCGAACTGTTTTATCCGTTCCGATTGCTAAAACTGGTGACGATTTGCCTCTAGAAAAGGATAAGATTCCTGGCGAATCGAATGCGAAAGAAATACCGCATTCGTCCGAGAAACCTCCGAACACGATCCTCCGGTTGCTGCCCGGCACAGTGCGGAAGACAAATTCACAAGACCAGGAGTGTCCGAGCGAGCCGAAGAAGTCGAAGCAGGATTCGCCGGGAAAAGAAAAACCCGAACCGACAGAGTTGATGCTCAAAGATGGCACGGAGAACCATCAAGTCCAGCAGAATAATCCGGTTGGTCTCTCGGAGCAACCTTCCACCGACCAGAACAACGGTAGAATCCCGACAGCAGTGTTGGTGTCTCTCGAGTCGAAACGTCCCGAATTGGGAGACGATACGAATGCGCGGCAGGGTGAAGATCGCGGCGAGACTCCAGTTACTGCCGGAAGAACTGAAGAAACTGGAACTGTAGAACGGATCACCACCGGGCAAGAGATCCTCGCACCGACCGTCAAAAAAACTGTTGTTTCTCCTCCAGCGGAACCTTCTGAATTCCTATCACGTCGATCACCAAGAAAGAAGACTACTTGGGTGACTGCCACCAGTGTTGAGATCAGAAATCCCAAGGAGGTCGATCCGAAACCGTCCATTTCTCACACAAATAAGATGGAAGCAGAAAGTGTTCCCGCGGAGAAGCAAGCGAAA
The DNA here is from genome assembly GCA_034694405.1 of Scolopendrellopsis subnuda. Taxonomy (NCBI): domain Eukaryota; kingdom Metazoa; phylum Arthropoda; class Symphyla; family Scolopendrellidae; genus Scolopendrellopsis; species Scolopendrellopsis subnuda. Next base: position 6,698 of record JAQFYH010000741.1, read on the forward strand.
AACCCCGCTCCTCAAACGCGGAAATCTCCCAGGAAAAAGACCACCGTTCCTTGCGCGCCTGCGATCGGCCTTCAAGTGGAAGCGAGAAACTCGGTGGAATCCGGTGTACATCAATCGGCCGAGAACGCAGAATCCGGAAGTGTCACGCTAGAGAAGAGACAGACAGAAAAGGCGGCATCACAGACAGCTATTTCAGCTTCAGAGCCAATCGCACGGTCCCCAGTTAAGCAGACAAACGGACAGGAAGTTGAATCTAAACGGGAGACGCTCTCTCGAGTCCAGGATGAAACAGCAAGAAAACCTGAAGAAACTTCGAATCGTCCATCGTCGTCAACAGAAACAGAAGTTTCGCGAGAGACGGATCTCGTCCAAACAAACCGGGAAACGAGTTCGTTTGACCCTCCATCGACACCCTCCCACGTTGAATTGACGAGACCGGAAGAAAGCGGCCCCAAATCACCCGCAGCGAAGGCGAGAACCGCGAGCGTCCTACCGGAAAATGCGAAGCAGATATTCAATCGGACTCCGGTGACGAAGGTTCGATCACCGTCGAGAATAACCACGCCCTTCCAAACGGAAACGAGAAAAACCAAGCGACAGGAAGTTGAGAGCGTGGCGACTTCTAAACTCGCCGTTCAGCATTCTTCCCAGAGATCCAAAGAAGTCCGACCGTCCGAGTCGAAGCTGTCCGCAAAGAAAGCGAGAACGGATAACCTTCCTGCTGCGCCGGCCCGCACGCCAGGCACAAGTTCAAAAACTGATGAAATCACAACAAAGCAGACAGTGGTTGGTAAAACTCACACTTCAAGAACTCCGGTCCGTCCTCCGACTTCTTCCCTCAAAAAGGTGAAAACGGATGACAGCATTCCGGCGACCGCCGAGAAAGAGAGACGTTCTTCAAAAAACGCCATCTCCGATGGCACACAAATACTCGAAGAAGTTCATCCAGCAATTACCAAGCAAGTAAAAATCGGAAGCGAAAGTGAAGTGGAGAAAGAACTTCCCGTTTACAAACCGAAAGCTGAAACCAGCAAGACCGGACCGTTGCTTCACAAGACATTGGATCCCAGATCGCCAGTTACTCGTTCCCAAGTGGAGACGAGAAAACCTGTCGACGTCATCAATGTTCAGTCGTCGTCCGCGAAAAAAGCAGCAGTTGGAAGTATTCCGCAAGAGTCAATTCGTTCTCAGACAATCCGGAAAAAAGAGTCCGAATCACTGATACAACCTATCGCATCGTTAATCAGGTCAGATGCATCGGGTAAATCCAAGCAGCAAGAAGAAGAATCCACAGCGACCGTCGGTCTTTCTTGTAAGAAAACGCTCTCGGGAAACCGACCTACCCGTCCAAGTCCTTTAACCAAGAAAGGGAACGGCTTTCCGACAGTCGCGGGCGGTTCTCTCGAAGTTGAGCCGAATTCGAATAACAGGCGTGTAAATTCCGGACAGAATCCTGTTTCTTCAAATGCAGGTTCCACCCAAACTCTCCCGGCGAAACTGCCAAGTTTTGAATCCAAAGAAAAAACCGAGAGCGTTCCGACGGAAAAGATGGCGCCGCCCGAAACGAGCTTCTTCGACGACGACGTTTTTACGATCTCTTCCGATAACGAACCTGAAGAACCCAAGAAACATTTTTCCGATTCCATTTTCGAGACCTCGTTCGCGAATTTGTCGCTGCAAAAGATGATGAAAGGGAGATCGAAAAGTCTGAGAAACGATCGAGGAAATTGTGAATCGGAAATTGGCGATTCGAACAACGAGGACGAGAGAATAAAGGCCTTGTTGGAAAGGGCGGATCGAATCAGCGACCCCAAGCGAGTGGAAGCCATTTGCGACAGACTGAACAGAAGGGCGAAAGACGTGCTGGCGCTGGTCTCCAATGTGCAAAAAGGTAAAAAAAATGTTATTCTTTTGCAGAGGGAATATAAAAAAAATCTCACCATACACTAGAATTTCTAGAAACCACCACTTATGCATTTTGAATAGCAACTTGAAATAGCCACGTTTTCTTCGCGCGAAGAAAAATTGCGGCTGTTTCAATTTGCATAAGTGGTAATTTCTAGTGTATGGTGCGCTGTTTTATATTCCCCGTTTTGGGTGCGACTTCGTATTCGAATAACGCGTTGGTTAGATCCATTCGTCAAATTGAGAAAAAAAAATCTTACGCAAACGTTTTAAAAAAAAAACTTAAAGTTATGATTTTGAAATTTTTCCAATTGTTTCTATTTGAGCAGAGTGCGCGGAATTCAATCCGGTGGCGTTGACGGCAGAACAGACGATGACCCCGGCGGAGAGACGAAGTTTAATAGCCAGAGACTTGAAGGAAATTTACATAAAAGACCAAGGCTCCAATAGGTAAGAAGGAGAAAAAAATTCAAGTTGGTTCCCGCCTAATGTATGTTACAGCCATAATTACTGAGCCTATCTAACCCAGACTGTCAAAACCATCGTATTAGGTAAGCTATTTCAACGTGTGATTTACCGGAAAATGTTCTTGCAATACACTCCAGTTTTCGTCCATACGGAGTTTATTCAATGTCAAGTTTGACAACCCCATTTTTTTTTTACATCGATATCTTTTTTCGTTGTGTTTTTTTCAGCATGGACGAGGAATGGATACTGGATCATTGGAAGGACGATCTGGCGGTTTTCTCGTTCGACTCGTTCATGTATTTCGAACTGCACGTGCACCTGGAATCGCTGGGAGCGGTTGCTGCGGCGAATGCGCCCGTCATCGATTTGCAGCGCCGGATATTGAAGGCGGAACTGGTTCCCGTGCACCGTAAGTCTAACGGATTTTTTTTTTGTTTCGATTATCGCATTTTATCGCTGCTGAACGATTATTCAGCTGCTTCTGGTGAAACTGTTGTCCCCAAAAAAAAAATCGAATTCGAGAACGTTGCCTCTATATTATGCAGGCAGAATTTTAAAATTGAATCGTGAAAAACCGAAAACGATGTTCAATATAAACATTTATTTGTGTTTTTCTTCTAGTGGAAAAGATAAGCGGCATCTATAAATTTGCGTTGGGAAAGATAGTCTTGTCTAACACTCACTTTGCAAATGCAAGTTCAACCGCCCAGACTGTCCAGGATTTACCGAAGGTGAGTTTGACAGTTGTAGTTCGCATTCTCGACTAGCCGAGGAGATAGCGTTCCTGTTCCAGCGAATATTCACAAGAGAGGACCAGGTCTACCCACAATGGCACATCCAAAAGACATGGACGTGTGAAAAGTCTACTTTATATTTTTAAACCCGTTTTAATTAAAACAAGATAATTTTGGTTTTTTTTCTTAGTTGCTGTATTTTGCATCGTACGCATCTTTTTTCGCTGATCAATTTATCTTGGATTGGGTGGAATCCTTAAAATACGAAGTCAGAATGGAGGATGAATGGTGAGTTTTTTTTTTTTTTTTACATTATTATGATTGGAAGAAACAAACGGGTCTGCGAAACGAGTTTCAGAGGACTCGGAATGGAACTGGAAATTTTCGACTTCCATTCCGAGTATTTAAAATCTCGACTTTTAATATTTGTTTGGTCAATGAAATTTTGAGCATAGGCGAACATTTTTTATAACCGAATTCATTTTATGGCTCATATCTCGACGTTCCTCGTATAAGTTTGTAGAGGTCTGCGACTTTCTCAAAAACTGAAATTGTTTCTTTACTAATTTAAAATGGAGCGAGCACCGAATATGAAGTATAAAGATGGTATTTACAATTTTTAGAATGCTCGCAAATAGTTCAATCGTTTATTTATTTATTTATTTTTTTTTTTTCAGTTTAAAAGTGCGGTTTTTTGACTTGCATCTGGAAGTCTTCTTCGATCTTGTCTTCAACATAAATTGTAACATACACGTCAAACCACTTCCAGTTGAATTCGCACAAGTTTCTGGTACCGCCATCAGGTACGGTATATTAATTAATCTCTCTAAAAAAAATTGCAATGAAATCGTCGGTCGCTGATAGATCGGACATGAAACACGAGCTAAAAATGTCGAATAAATTTTCTCAAGTTCCCAAATACTCGTATGCGTTAGACTAGAGGATGCAAATACCACTGTTTACGAGGATCTCGCCTATCCTAATGCCGACAGAGTTGACTCTGCAGTTCACTTATCTCGTAATTCGACGAAGACGTTCTCTAAACGTAGATCGCACGTGGTGGCCTATATCACGGTGAATACCTGCACGATTATAATAGAACACGTTTACCAACTGGCCTGTCGTACGTTGGACGGATGATGTAAATTAATGCAAAAATAAAAAAAGTGGAGATGTATGAGCGAAGATAGTTAATAGAACTATAAATCTACAAATTCCAACATCCATATTAACCCTTTTTATTATTTTTTTCACAAACAGCGATGAAGAAGTGCTTGACGCCACGCAGAAAGTAGAAGACGGACCGAAATACATCACCCGAGTTTGTGCCGCAGTTGATAAATTAATTCAAGATAAAAGGACTGCGATAGTGATGTAAAAGAGAACCTTCAAAGAGTACCTGCCATCATCATTCATGTATTACACTATATTATTCATACTTGTATATGTATGCAGAAGGCAATCTACCTTTTTT
>JAQFYH010000742.1:0-11276 GCA_034694405.1 Scolopendrellopsis subnuda
GTTACAAACACTCCACTCCTTTAGCCCGAAAATACCATTATTTTATATAGAAATTGCCCACTCCTTAGGACTGCTAAGCAACAACACCAAACACTCATCAGACGCCCACCCCCCTCTCCTATGGAAAAAATTCTGTAAGTTATCTGTCCCTAATCCGCGATTATAAATATTTTATTCAATAACGTTATAAGCAACGTATTATGTTACGTGCAAGGCACGTTTGAGTCCAAATTAGTACCTTTGATTACTCACTCGGACTCTAAAAAAAAAGTGCCCGTACTCCATAATCCTATAGGAGGTGTCGTCAACTCACGTTCTATTTTTTTTTTAATATATATACTGCGGTGCTGATTTCTTTATACTTTCTGGAATTAATTTTACAGGATTATGGTATACCGTATTATTATTATACGGTATACCGTATAATAATGTAGAAGATAAAATTAATTAAATCTTCTGCAGGTTACCACTGGTACTACAGTATACGAATAAGTTATAATGAAATTATGAAATTAATTCCAGAAAGTAGGGAAATCAAGCACACAGAAAACTTTAGATATAGAATGTGTGTTGACGGCACATAGTTTTTGGCGAGAAATTTTTTGAAATTTAATAAATTTATATCAAATCAGATGTATTTTCCTACGTTTGGGCGTGGGCGACAGCTTTGAACCTGGACCAGTGCTTTCAGCTGGGGAATCGAGTCCAATCGTGACCTCATGTACCGTATAGTAATTCATTCAAAATTTCAAATTATTACCTAGTTCAGAATCAGCTAATTCACACATACCGATATTGGACCGATTTTGTCTGACCGAATCACGACATCGCATGAAAAATCGGGGTTTCTTACAACTGCGGATGCGGTGTCGGAATTCTGTCCGACATATCTTTTTAAAACCTACATTATCATATATTTCTGTTTCGATTCTGGAAGAATATCCAGATAGCGGATTCAAAGAAAAAAAAAATATTATTCGACATCTGTATTTCTAATTATCCAGATCCGAACCCTACGATTGGCCTATAGCCCTATACGGATCCGGGTTATTCAATAGATCAGAATTTATTTTTATTATCACTAGTCTAAGAGTACATATTTTCTGTTTCTGGTTGTAATTTTATTTTAGTCAAGGGATCATGGAGAAGGGGATAAAACGTTGAGAGAAAAGAGGGTATTCTTTTCCTTTTTTGGCCTTGACAGGCTGGGTGGAGCTCCACCCCAGGCTACAATGTCGCTTGGTGGAGCAGGGTGAAGTTTTATCCATATGGTAAATTCGAAAACTGAGAAACCAACTTTGCACTGGAAATGTTAGTATCGAACTTTTGAGAGAACCCGACGTCGGATTTTCTTGTTTCGGGTGTCTGTGTGTTAGGAACAAAATGAATTTTCCGCGCCTTGTTTTAAATGTTCGATATGATGTCTAGGGGCTTTGCAAATTACTCGTAAAGTACAGGCATTTTTGAGCTTATTTTTGAAAAAATGAATAAAATTTTAAAATAATTTAAACATATACATTATGAACCTTATGGTTTATTCTACTGACTTGTAAAGTTTCGTGGTTGTATCTTTAAAACTGTTTAAATAGTCGCGTTTTTAAAAGTAATGTACATAAAAAAGCTCCCGCGAGAAATTTAGATTATGAAACAACTTTCATAACAGCGCCGTAATCCCAGACAGCCATTTTGAAATAGTGGACACGGACTCGTAAGGAAGCGTTTTCGGGCCGAAAACAGACACCGACAAATCATTGAGAGAGAATAAACTTTTTTACATTACGTTTGAAATTTTTATATTTGGGCTATTTTTAATATCCGCAGGAAGGGAATTAAAAGAGTCGACTGCTTTTATGATGATAGTAGATTGATGGAATTTTGCTTTTTTCATGAGATCTTAATATCGTAACGGGTATTATAGTTAGTTTTAGTTTCTATCGTAATGCCTAGATTATTGTTTGAAATATGTTTGGTTATTTTATAACCCAGAATGGCAAGTTTAAAATACTAGTAAATCAGATCATAATAGAAAAACCACAGCTGTAATTCTACATTACAGTTTCGACCAATAATTTTTTTTAACCTGTTAATAAGCTTATCGATATGGTTTTTAACATATTGGGGAGCGCCGGACCAGCCGGTGATCTCATAACAGATTTTAGAGTTTATGAAGGAATTATAAATTAGATATTTCTTATTTTCGTTGATAATTATTATTCCTGTTACGGTAAAGAATACCGATGATGGGGGAGGTTTTTTTTGCAATATTACTGATGTGATTGCTAAAATTGAGTTAATCATCGATGGTGACACCGAGATAAGTTCAATTATTCTTATAACTCAAAAGGCTACCGTTTACATATTATATGTTTGATTTATCGTTGCTCTTGATGGCCTGATGCGTGAAATATATGAGATGCGTTTTTTCTACGTTGATGAGCATGTCGTTTTCCTTTGCCCAGTTTGTCGGAATGGTAACGACGGTGTTTAGTCTATTTTCAATCAGTTCATAACTTTTATCAGGCACTAATATTATAAGATCGTCGGCGTACAGACAGCTCCGGGAAATCTCATTTAGGTCGTGGAGAATATCGTTGATGTAAAGCGAAAATATGAGGGGACCCAAAGGAGATCCTTGCGGCACACCCCTGACAATTGAGCATAGAAATATTATCACTCGTCAAAATCCCTATTTTTACACACAATTTTTTTCTGGCGAAGAAAAGTTTTAATCCAGTCGATTAAGAAAGTTGGTAGTTTCGTATTCCCAAGTTTGGTGATGAGTTTATCATGCTGCACCATAGCGAAGGCCTTTCGGAAGTCTACGGTCAGGATGATCACCTTTTCGCAATTGTCTTGAGCTTATATGGCTGATTAGATTATTTATGACATCTTCGGTTCCAGTCACTGTCTTAAACGCAAATTGAACCCTGGAGATAAGATTATTTTTGATAGATTTCTCGTTCATGAGTTCAAACGTTGTTTTTTCGAATAGGTTTGAGACGGTTGACGATACCACGATGGGACGGTAGTTGTTCGTATCCGTCCTGGATCCGTTTTTATAGACTGGTGTTAACTGTGTTTGCCAAAGAGGAGGGGAAATCAGCGTGGATGAAGACCTCATTGGTCCGCGGGTAATTTTCTCATGTGAGAGAGGGATCGAAGTTTCAGTGCTTTGTTCTAACAATCGTGCTCTCTCTCCCTCTTTGGATAATGTCTCCGCCCCTCTCTCCCACTGAGGTACTACCTTGTTTTCGCAAAGTTTCCCATCACCTTTTTAAAAATCTTAATAGTTTTATTAAATTAAATCTTAAAATACAGTTTTTGGGTGGTATATTGCTCATCAATGAAACATGTATCAATATGTAAAACGAGGTTTAGCCTAGGTGCTATCACTTTAAGAAATTTTTTACTGAATTCTTTACTTTTTACATACAGCACTCCAGTGGCCATTTTGAAAAAAAAAACATGTGGCCACTCGACTACCCGTTTCTTTATTTATATTTATCGGAAAAAAGTGCAAGCAATTATTTTCACTTTCTTTTGCTGACAGCAAAGGATAGGACACAATTCGTCCTTTCTTAACAGTAACAAAACGGATAATAATTCTGTTAGTAACATTAGCCATAATATATTTCCGGATTTTCCCCTTATTAATGTTTGGCCATTTGTGAATTCTGATGGCCACAGAGGTGGCCAGTGAAAACAAGGAGGTCTGCCCACTACTGCTTTATATTAATTAAATTATATATACCGGTATCATAAACGGATTACTCCTAAAAGCCCATGTACACAAAAATGTACTAGAGGGAATAGGCGTTATACAGAGGTACTGTAGAACGCATTTCAGTTTCAGGTAGACCACGCGATGTAAACCGCATTCGGCGGTAGACCGCATACTATATAGTAGCACCGACTAATTTTTCTGCGGGATATTAAATTAAAAAAAAATAATTAATAGAAGAGAGGACAAAAAACTAACCATTATTACGATACATTAAACATTCTTCGCGGAGAGTATTAAATAGGCTAGGATTATGACCGTAAGTTATTCAACAACAGGGAGAACCTCACGGTAACGTATTCAAACAGAATTTCTTTGCGGAATCGCGCAGAATTTGTCACATCTAAATATGAAATTATTCTGTCTTTATGAATTGAAATTTTCCATTATTATAACTAACCTTACAAATGGCAATATTGTTATCTTAATAATGAGTTTTGAGGGAAAAAATAATACGGAGACCGGCATTTTATTTTAATGGGGTTGTAAAGTACACAAAGTCTATAAATGGTCAAATCTATAAATTGTAATTCCCATAAAATTTGAGATTCTTAAAAATGCAAGGTGAATCAATATAAAAATATGTTCTATAATTGTTTGAAAAATGTTTTTTTTTTTCCAAATAAATACCTATTACAAACAACTTTTCAAAACAAATTGTTAGTACACTATTTTGATCGAAATAATTAAATTAATTTGTTTCTTACAACTGCAACCGCCATGTTAATCGAGATGTGCGACCATTCACTTGCCTTCCCAATTGTAGGGATTCTGCCGCCCCATTGGGATTTTAGTGTCTGGTTGTGACCTGTCGGGATTTAAACCCTGTTTGGATATTGCATTATCATGAATTTAGGGTGTCAGCTGTCAGGATTTCGGGTGTCGGGTTTTCGGTCGGATCCCATTTTAATATCGTTAATTATTTAAGCCGTGCCGTGGTGCTCAGGCTTTTCCCCTGCTGGCCACAGATGTGGCTATTAGGATTCAAAAATTAGCCTAATACTACAATAAAGAAACAATTGATGAATTTGATGTTTACATCTTGTTTTCAAATGTACCGTTATCAATATTGTCTCTAAAAACTAAAAAGGAAGGAACATTTTTTTTTCCAAATAATTTTTTTTTATCAATTTTATTAATGCGCCCTCGGAACCTCCTCCGATACGTCCCACGCAAGGTCGCCAAGGCGGTATAACTATAAAGTGTCCACCGTGTGACGCGCCACACTTGCTCCGTAAAAACCTGCTTATTAAATGGCAATATAATGGTAATATAATAATCTAAACAAATAAAAATAAGGAAAAACAAACGGGATTGGATTAGCCACACATTTTTGCAAATTATCAACATGTGGCTATTGACTACGGGTCTGCGCACCCCAGATCCGTATAAAGTATTATATAAAAATATGGTAAACACATAACATAAAAAATTGTATAATTTTTTTATATAATGTTTGTATTAAATATTTGGCTATATAGAAAAATTAATACCCGGATTACTCCTAAAATACTCCGTAGAACAATAATTGTATTCTAAGTAAGCCATAGAACGTGTGGGCTAACTCCAATTATCAATTTGTTTTAAGTTCTCGATTCCTTTAGTTCAACCCACGCTTTTTCTAGCGATTTAGGGCTATCGGAACTGATTTTAGTTGAAACCCTTGGAGAAAATTAGAAATCTGTTCGAAATTCATAATTGAGAGCAATGAAGTGGAAAAATTTCAACGCGCTATAACTCAAAATCAACTTTTATGGAGTTAGAACAAATAATGTATGCTAAGTCAACGAAACATGTAGCCTACTAGAGGGAATCGGCGTTACACAGAGAATCTACGGTAGACCGACCAACTAGTCAACGACAGCGTAACTAATTTAATCTCTATGTGCAGTGGTGTATGGAAGAAACCACGGAGGATGTGGCTCGCATAATTATCTAAATCAAATCATCAGAAAGGAAATGTTAAGAAAATGCGTAACACTTTTAGCCTTTAAATTTATTTGAGACCACCTCATTTCCAGTGGTAACACTGTTGTCACACAATTTAAACCCCTCCCTTATTCCAAAAAAATTACAACACACTTCTTAAAGTACAAGTATCTTATTATTAATTAATTAATTAATGCATCTTGTAAACCAACCTGAGGATTATGAAAACTATTTAGACACTCTCAAAATAGTCTTTCGCAGTAAGTTTCTAAATTCCAAGTTTCAACTTTAAATTGGACTTTTGCTAGCTATGAAGTACTCTCCTTAATATTTAAATTTTGAGATTGAGTTAACTTGTAGGGTTAAAATCATCAAGTCAACTTTTCAGTTTATAAAAAGGAATAAAACAGTTTTCATTTCGTTTTACATGCACTTATAAAATGCAAATATAATTTATATTTTATTCTATTCACAATCAAATCACTAAATGGAGATTGTTTAAAAATTACTTTGGTAGTTTTTATTTCACGAACACACATCGTTTCTGAAACTTACGTGAATAATTACAGGAATCCTTAAAAGCTGTAAAGATAATAAAATTAGATCAATTTTTAACTATTTTAATATATTAAGTTTTTAACGTATCTTCACGGCAGCTTTAGTCCCGTTTTAACCCTTCTATATATATGAAAGTCTTTTACTTCCTAAATTTCACTTGTAACGAAATTATTTTGTAGTAGTTGTTTACCTCGGGGCTATTAAATTTAACTCGTTTATTATTGTTAAACTCTTCGTTGATTTTTTTGATTCACGACAATAATTAAAAATTAATGATATACTTTTTAACAATTAAAATATTTATAGGTTAATATTTTATTTCCAAGCATATTAAACTAACGGAAACTAGAAATTTAATTATTGTCAGTCCAATATGACATATCTGACGTATCTAACTAATAAATAACTGCTCTTCGATTGGTTAGTTTTCAATAATAAGAGTATACGGACTTTTATATATTAATGTTATAGGCTGATGAAATCAAGCTTGTTAGTTAGGAATTATATTTTGCATATTACAAAAACATAAATGGAAACTTTTTTAATATTATTTTTAACAATGCTGTTATTTATTAAAATACAAAGAAAATGTAGAAAAAACTAAACTGAAATTCAATAAATTGTAAAGTATTTAACCGAAAAATAGAAATACAGACTAACTTTAATAATTGTATTTACAGTTTTAAATTGTATAATCGGATGATGATTACAATAAATCTTTTTTTTATATATATTTTCCTAAAGTATGCTACTCTACCTTATAACAGGGGTGAATCGGGGGTAAGACATTTCTATAGACATCGAAATAAGCTGAAAACCGTCATTTAACTTATTCTCTGCAGGTTGGAACAGGACTAACAATGTTTCAATACGAAAACACAAATAAGGCAAGCGTGAACATAGCGGAAGAGGTTCAACGTGATTTACAGAAAAATGTGGAGGCTGCAGCGGTTCCGGTTACACAAACTCATCTAGATTTGACTATTAGGCGGGAAATGGTTCTATATGAAGGCCGTTGATCGTGGATATAAACTAGAACAGGAATGTGGATACTTGATGACCATTCGACCAACCAGCGTAGAAGCTGAACGAGCTTTCTCATCAGCCCGCATTTTGTGTTCTCGTCTTCGTTCCCGATTACGTTGTTTTTTTAGAGCATTCTACAGAGCTTTAGAAAAATAAACATTATTAATTAATATATCCAATAGTACCAAATCTACAGAAGTATTGATCACAACCTAGGATTTTAAATGTATACTAAATACTACGTACTCGTAATACGTACGTACGTACTAAATGTATACGTACTAGTATCTAATAGCGAGTTTGCGCAGTTTTTCCCGTATGACGTATGAAGACTCCGTTTGACGCATAACGAGTAAATGGTGCACCACGTGATATTTTTTTTCGAGTAAAACCTGTGGAGTCGTTTTCTTTACTACGTTTCATACGAGTAACCGCTATTTTCTTCGCTTCGAAGAGTAATTTCGAATTTCACCATGGATCATTCGTTAAATCCAGCAAAAAACAAGGTAAGTTGGTTTTATCAAAAGTAATTAACATCTATGTTTATTCAAACACTAATATTTTACTTTTCAGTCTAATTTTTTTTGGAAATCAAAAATTGTCAGGCCTAAAATCAAAGGGAGGGAAATTTGAACTCTGAAAGTAGCAGTTCGAAGTTTGATCGCGGATTATATTTTATGGAATTTTAAAAAGAATTTTTTTTTACCATTTTACCGTCGCGTCGTAGCGTGGTGGCGTAATGAAGTTCACTTTAACTAATGATAATAACAGCAAATAATTGGAATAAATTTAAAGTGCTGTGGAGTAAACATGCAATTAGCCTCAGATTGTTTATATTGTGTGATAAATTTGTTTATACAGAACAGAAAGAGGAGCTTCGTGTTTAACGCGACAAGAGACGTAGAGCTATTAAAGACGGCCCTGGAGTGTCGGCCTTGAGAGTTTGGGCCAAAACAATGGACCCAAGTGGCCAATAAACTAACAGTAGAGCTCCAGTATGACGCCACCAGCAGAACCTGCCGTGATAGGACCGATTACCTGGTCACCGAATTTAAGAAAAAGAACAATGTTTGCGTTCGCAGGTAAACATAACAATTTAATATCGGATGAAAGGGGAAAAGAGTAGGCAACCGTTCGCTTAATAATATTGCACACCTCTTCCTTGCTATTTTTTTTCCATAGCCAAAGTTGAATTCCCTTGAGCTGGAAAAGTGAGGTTTCTTGCTTTGTAGGGGCATAATAAGTAATTATGTATATGCCATTAGGCTGTGTGCCGGCAGTAATATTTTACGAAGTACCGTACTAATTGCCATACGCTAGCCTATTATTCGAATTTACTAACCTACTCCTTATTTTAATACCGACTTCTAACATTATTTCTAGTTTTCAATGAATACTAAGAATTTTGGAAATCCACTGAAAACAAAAAGAGAAAATAGGACCTAAAATCCAAACTTTTGGGAAAAAAGACTAAAAATAGGGAGAAGTATAAATTTGTAAAGATACCGGAGGAAAGAAGCCGTTCATAAAAATATATCTAGCCCTCCCTCCTACGTGCAGCTGAAATCCTTTAAATGATGATAAAGTTATTTTCTACTGTATTAAATAAAGCATACCAAGTATTGCCGTGTGCCTATTACGACGTAATTTCAGCCTCAGAGCGGCAGGAAAATATTCGTCAACTTACTGTTTGAAACATCTTAATTTCCCCAAAATTTATTGAATAATTCGCAGGAGTGGATCTGAAGAGGAATACTCGGAGCATGATCACCTGCTGCAAGAAGTAGTTGACATCATGACGTTAGCTGAAGTTAAGGTTCTGAGCGATGTTACGGGAACACAGGTGTGGTACCGCACTAAATCTACTATTGTTTTATGTTAAATTTAGCCTAATACCTAATTGTGTGTTTGATCAGTAATCTCTGTTCTCAAAGAAATTGTATTTACTTGACGTGGTAGATATTCTGTATATGCGTCCTTTTTTATTTTTATTAGTATTAAGCGCAGGGTTCAAGGAATTTGGGCAGAAATTTTGCTCCTTAGTCCTTACACTCCCATGCTAAACTTTACAATACTTTGGCCACGGTTTTCTCGGCCCCTACTTAGTCAATTGTCTTAGGATTTCTCTCATTGTTTTTGTTTTTATGAAGTAAACTCCCGTGATTATTATATTTTTCAAAACTAATCAACCGCTAATGTTGTAGTTAATTTGAAAGCAGCAACGAGCGTTGGAGGAGAAAAGGATGCAGGAGCAAGCAGATTTATTGAAGATCTTGATGGACAAGCTCCTAAATAAGTAGTTTAAAAGACGTGTGCGATTGTACTTGCAGTGCTGGTAAAATGACTCTCCGTGAATTTTTTACTGATGAGGACGTTCTCTACCTCATTCGGACAGCTAAGCTCGTCGGAAAAATCGTGCGGCGTGACTTTACTCGCGCCGGACGGCGAATAGAGTTTATTCTCGCGCTGTGCTGCAGCAGAATTCCGAACGGACCTTTCCTCCGACGACCTCAGAGCATCATATTCGTCACCGAGATTAAAGTCTCTCCCGGGCGTGATTGGAATGTCGTCCAATCATGTGATGAAATATTTATAGGAGTACGATTCCCGTCGGAAAGTTGAAAGTTGTTTTTCGAGGGTGACGACCTGTCGGTTTCTACGGTGACGTATGCTTGAAATGGACAGTCCACCATTTCGAAATCGTCTACCGATAAAATGTGGCTCCATTCGCTTTCCGAAATTTTAAGCTCCAGCGAATCCATTGTTCCTCTTATATTTTTTGTTTATAATTCTATTTATTAAACTACAGTATTGGAGCGCCCGGGTTATTCGGACGGTGTTCCGTATTGCGTAAAAGAGTAAACCGTGTTTATCGGTTTATATCTTGTAATTTATACTTTTAGCCCTTGGAGAACTTCGAACGAGCTTCCGCTGGCGTCGATGAGAACTAGCCTGTTACACAAACTCCGAGTTACTTCGGATATTTAGTGAATTCCGAGTTTAATTCGGGACTGTTCTATAATTTGTTAATTCCGAGTTTTATTCGGAAATAAATTGCATTAACCGCTTGGTGAAACGATGCAACCTTTTCTGGCTGATAAGACGTGTTCGCTCCCTGACGGCAGTTCCTGTTTTTCTTTTTACTCACTTTTTTTTCCTTTTCTTCTTTTTGTGGCTGCGTCGAAAATGTGACGTCACCATACGAATGTAGCGGTTGCTGCAAAGAACGGCTTCACCCAGTTTCGACAAGGTTAATTTGCGAACTCAAAGGTGGCGTTCTATACAATCGTGTGTCACAGGGTACAATATTCCCCTCTTAAAAAATTGTACGGGTTTGCCCGTAGCAGACAAATCCTGTCGAGTGCGCCAATTTGTAGTGTTCGAAACTACAATAAAATACTGAGGAACGACCAGTACATTCGAATAAAGGTTTATTTATTCCATACAAACAAATGGGTACATTCGATAGAGGTAAGGACGGGCTTCGGGGCTAAGGTGAGCTGGACACCTTTGTCAAGTCCCCGAGCCCGTCCCGTCGTTGACGAGCGCGAAAACACAAGTGAAGCGAAGCAGCGCGTTTCGCACGCTAGTTGCTTGAGCTTGATCAGCGCCAACGATCTACAGCGGCGAAGGTGGATCAAACGTCCCCAGAGCGATCACCACACGAGTTACAAACATAACAAGCACATATAGTCCATACGAAGTGCGCAGAATGAAAAATCAACACGCTATTTGAGTTTGAAACCCCAATGACGTCACGCTACCTCGTTCCCCGACTCTCTCTCCCACATGCTGCTTCCGCCGAACCGGTGAATATGATAAACAAAATCCCCGTAGGGCGTAGAGTAATGTAAATGTAATATTCTCGACAGACCCCAGCATTCCATTTTCAATTCATTAAATTGTAAAACCTTTAATTCGTTCATCTCGATCAAATGATTCATCCAACTTTGCAAATTGTACTATGTTCAGCCCGCAGTTC
>JAQFYH010000743.1:0-11274 GCA_034694405.1 Scolopendrellopsis subnuda
CGTTCGCTCGTAGGCATTTATTAACTTCAAATTGGGACGTTGCTAGTTTTAGACCATTTCGGGTCCTCAATTTCGTCGGGCTCTGAGTACTGAGCAGTGAGCCCTAAACAAACACAAACATCCATGCCTTATCCGGGATTCGAAACCAGGGCCCCTGTGGTTTCGTGGTTGTTAACCGGGCGTCTAACCGGTTGAGCCACCAGAGCCACCGGGCTGGCTCTTTGTTTAATGTTTATATACGGAGTAACTGCCAATTTTATGACACGTTTTAATTAATTTAAATTGCGATTTAAACTACAACTCGGAGGCTGAATGTTTAGAACTCTCTCCTCCTAACTGAATTTTACAGACATAAATGCTGTTTTCGTTACATATAAAAACATTTATTTCGGGTCCCTCGACACAGGAATTTGACATTTCTTTCTCATAAAAATGTTAATGGATTTAATGTTGTTGTTTTTTTTCTGCAGGAATCCTTTCGATTGAGTTGTCTTATCCAGACAACGTTCCAGCGCCTTCGAACGCGAAGGGCGTCATCAGTTACGGTGACAACGAAAAGGCGTCATTCGCCGTGATTCCCAGCGGTTCCCGGTACGTTCAGGTGATCAATCACACCTACACGAAAGGAGACCACTACGACATTCGTATTAATATTAAGAACTTGGTCAGCGAACTCGAATTTAACGAACAGGTACGTTTATATCGATCGGCAACCCAATTTTTCGAGAGATTTGTCTCGTGTTGGAAAAAAAACAGATACCCTAATTTGCATTTTAACTTATAACTCAAAAGTAATTTATAAAAGAATCTTGAAGGTGATGCAATTACACAATTAAAATGCTAAAGTATATAAACGTTTTTTGATTAATTTTTCGTTGAAAACGATAAATGCGATTATTAACACACCTTGATCAAATTATTACAACTTTGACATGCTGTTTCTTCTGTGAAGTTGCGTTAAATTTTTATTGTACGAGGTACTATCCAAAAGTTCCCGGACTTGTCGCGTGGTAAGCTAGAAAATTATATTGTAGTACAGACTGCTGCCGCTGGAAACATATCCTTTAGGTACGACATGTACGACACTCATAACATATTCAGCTAAATTTAATTCGTCAAAAAAATGTTCTGTATAAAAAAAAAGTCAATAACAACTGCAGTAAATTTTAAAAGTAATTCATTTAATTATAGATTTACGTGGTTGAGAAAATTACTATTCGAAATGTTGACATCAAGTATTTGACTTCTCCGCACGCCGACAACACCGTCTCGCCAGAGTACAAGATGGGAGGCGGACCGAATAACTGGACCTTCCCCGTTGGCAGGAACGTAACCTTCTATTTCTCTGATGTGAAAGGTATAGAATATTGTATAATACGAAGGTGGATCAAAAAGTAAGGTTACAAGGCCTGCCATTCCATGATCAGGCGTGTAAGAAGTGACATACACGTATATTTTTATAGTAATGAACCTGAAGAACAATTCTGCATAGTGTAGGGTCCCAGGCCCGCGCAGGGTCTGAGATACGAGTGTTTGAAATGGCGACTAAGTAAAATAGTGGTCCCGCAACGATGTCAGCCCTCGTTTTTGGTCTTGCAAAAAGGATTTCGGCAGCCGATATCCACAGACAGCTCATTGAGATCAACAAAAACGATGTTTATAAACGGTGTGTAAGTTTGAGACAGATAAACATCAATTGAAGGTACTGGATAATCGTCGTGGACGTCCAATGGGCTCAACAGCATATCTCAATGTCTCAATACGGCTCGGTTTGAAGAACTGATTCAAGAGGTTAGACGTAGCACCTTGCGATAATTCGAGTCCGAGCTAGTTCTCATACCGTTTCTGTTGATCTCCATGAGAGCTGTCGGTGGATATCGGTCGTCGAAACCCTTTTCGTACAACCAAAAACGATTAAAAGGGCTGACATCGTAACGGGACCACTATTTTTGCTTAGTCGCCATTTCGAACACTCGTATCTCAGACCCTGCGCGGGCCTGGAACCCTAAACAGAATTGTTCTTCGGGTTCTTTACTATAAAAATATACGGGTATGTCACTTCCTACACGCCTGATCATGGAATAGCCGGCCTTGTAACCTTACTTTTTGATCCTCCCTCGTATGTTACAATTACTGGTCATTTTACTCAAATTTCCATCTTTATTTACACCATTATAGCTGTAGAGCCTGCAGCAAAGATACGGTCGTGTGTCTTATGCAGCTGTTCCATTGGAATAAAAGCCAAATACAAGCACTTTGTTCTAACAGTCCTCGATAATGATGAATCAGATTCTGTGTCTTATTCTTTAAAACATAGGGGTAAATTGTAATGCTTTTCAGGAACCGTACACAGTTACGCCCTGCGTTCGAACAACGGTTCCATTTTGGCCACGAATCTAACCGGAGAAATCACGTTCTTTTTCGAAGATGTAAGTACCGTATAGCTTACTTAAAAACTTAAGTTAGGGGCAACTACGATATTTACTCTGGTACCAAATACATTTTATTAATCATATAGTGAGTGAGTTTCACGATAGATTAGACCTGTAAATAACTTATGCTGGAATAAGTTCTTTGTAGTTACTAAAAGTTACATTATCTATCAGGAGTTTAGCGACAAAGCAGTTAAATACTCTGTATATTAATGTGGACGTCAATATAATGTTTTGTTTCAAGGTTGGCATTTACAACCTTTCTCTGCACGGTTGGAATCCGGCCGAAACTCTGAGCGATCCGTATCCGGTAAATCTCAAATTCATTGAGAAATTGGACGGTTTGACCATCACCGATTTCCACCTGACCACCAGTCCCCGAGATCCCAAGAAATTCGAAGTTCTACTGGACAACAAAGGATCCGAAGGTTGTCTGATCATCAACTACGGCGACGCCACTCCTCTGGAAGCGTTTGGAGACGAAGAGATGTGCAGGAGGAGGTTCCCTCTCATCGGAGACGTCGGTCCTTTGAAAAACACCCTTCCGCTGCTCCACACGTACCAGAAATCGGGTCGCTACGTCATAGGCGCTTCCGCTTTCGACAGCATGACGTCACTATCGTACAACCTGTCGTTCTTGGTCACGAACGTGCCCTGCAATCCGCCCGTCCTGTTCATCAAGCGGAGCAGAAAGAAATTGTCGCATCCGAAGATCCAGTATCGCTCGGAACCGATCAAGCTGGTGACGTTTTGTAATTTGACGTGCGACGTGCCTTTTCAAACCAAGAAGATCTGGAAGGTTTGGAAATTGGACAAGTAGGTTCAATTCTAAATGTCTCTTACACCGCAAGCTTGGTTTTCATTGAGTCCGGTTGCGTTGCGTTTGGTTGCTCTGATTGGTTGAACCCCGACTTTCCCAGTATGTGATTGGTCAACGCATCGCTACCGGACTCAACGAAAACCCTCCTTAATTTTCAACAAATATCCAGTTTGAAATCCGTCATCATCGGATCTTAAATATTCATCCACCAATCAAAATAAACTGGCTTAACACGTGATTAACCGTATAGCGTCCGTTTTGTGCACTAGGTGCTGCCATCACGATCGATGTTTCGTTCGCGTTATAACCTTTGGATTGAACTTAATTTGATTGTTTCTATCTGAAAGATGGCAGTGAATGACCTTCTTTGCAAATAACTTTATAAAAATTGTATTGAATTGAAATGACGTCAAGAAACAGTCCGTAATGTTTATAACATTTCAGACTAGGAAAAGTGGAGAAAGAAGTCAATGTGCAGTCACTTCCCTCGTCTTCGAAATCGAATCTCTATTTGCCACCTCTCTTCTTGGATTTTGGCGTGTACAAGATCACGTACACGCTGCTGGTCAAAGGTTCGTAAAATTAAAACCAGCACAAAAAATTAGAGATTTTCTCTTGTGCAACGAAGTTAAAAATCAAATTCAATGAATTCTTTATAGCGAACGACACGGAGGAAGATCTACCGTTTATGAGCGAAGTCTGGACCTTCATAAAGGTGGATAGATCACCCTTGGCAGCCATGATGAACGCAGGAGGGACTTCCCGCACCGCTCTCGGAACCAAGCAGAGATTAAAACTGCAGCCGGGCTTGTTTTCTTATGATCCCGATGACGTTGAGGACAGGGTGAGAATTTTCTCTTTCTCTAATTAAAAAAGCACCTGTTCAGAGACTCCTACGAACAAAAGACGTCGTTTAGTCAAAGAGCTAGAGGGCGTGATTACGCGGAGCCGTCACAGGGGATTTTAAACGAAAAGTTGAAAAGAGTTTGAAGTTTTTGGGTAATTATTTTTATCGGTGACATTTTTTTTGCGCGTTGGCCCTTATGAAAATCGCGTAACATTCGCGTTTACTGCACCGTGTATCTCTGTTTCAGGATTTCAACTTCACTTGGTACTGTAGAAGAATTCCAGACGAACATTATCCCCGTTATGACAACGGCACTTTGATTCCCGACCGACTGCCTCTGGTAAAAACGAAGAATTCCCAAAATGAAGGAGGGTGCTTTGGGTATGGACCAGGTATGTCAAAAAAAACTATCAAAATTTACCGTTTGATCCCCCTGGACAATATCTCCCACCAGCTGTTGACAAGTACGTTATGAATATTAAAATCGCTACTAAAAAGTAAAAAAAAAGGTATTTAAAACAGTAACATTTCGTGTCAAGACTGTCAAGTTGTTTACCATGCACCAATCATGGGTTTATTGGTTGAAGTGCAACCAATAAACTTTCAGTAGCCATAATACTGGACGCGTTTTCATTTTATTATGATTTAAAAGTTATAATTTTTAACTGGCAGGTCAGTTGGATTCGGAAAGCGGAGATTTGGATATGCCCGTTTCGGACTTATTATCGGCTAATTTTACCTACGAGTTCATGATAGTCGTGAGCAAAGACAACAGAGTTTCCAGGGCAACCATCTGGATTGACGTAAGAGAAGGAATTTTACCCATCATGGCCGTCAAGTTAGTTCCATTTTTTACTTGGCATTATATTGATGCATTCGGGGAAAAAAACCGTTCTTGTCCTGTTCAAAATATTCAATTTGAATTTTAATTCCAGATGTCAGATCCCTGCGATGTGTGTTCCTGCCGTGAATGGCGCTGTGGTCAATCCCAGATACAGACTGGCTCTTCTCAGCGAATGCGTGGAAGGTTGCGATAAAGTGGAATCCATCGAATGGGACGTCTTCACCTTGTCCAATTCCACCGAGGAAGCGGTTCCATCCAGTTACTACATGGGTAAGTCGGTGTAAAATCACTGTAATTGATTTGATATTTTTTTTATAAAAAAAAAACCTAATTTTTTTATATCACGGTCACAGGTTCTAATCCGACGGAGATCGCCATCCCGGCCGCTATGTTCGCCGATTTCGATTTCGTGCAGCGATTCGTGGTTCGAGTGTCCGCCATCATGAAGGACGGACTTCGAGGCGTGACTTCGATGGTCGTAACGACCAACAAGGAACCGACGGGTGGAACGTGTTATCTGGATCCGCCGAACGGGGTCGCCATCGTGGAGCTCTTCTTGTTGAATTGCAGCGATTGGATGGACCCAGAGGGAAAAGATTTGACGGGATACAACTTTTACCGTGAGTGCAAAAATGGTTCTGATGGTTAGGTCGGTTACACAACACCCGTTTAACTCCGACTTTGGTCTCCTGAGACTATGGAAGCTACTACTATCTCTGTAAGCCCGAGAGAAATTTCCGATAAAGAAAAACATGTGGAGCTAGAGTTTAAAATTGGCTTAGTTCCACTTGCATAGTTCGGAAGATGTTTCTTTTCCAATTCAATCTGATACGAGGTCCGGGATTGCGATCTCGTAGTTTAGCGGAGGGCGATCGGTGACGTCCGGGACTGGTTACTTCCAGCAGTGTATCACCCTACTACGGTACTATAATTACAATACAATTTGTATCCACATTCCAACAGACCAAAAAATTAACGCCAGAGGAGTTTGAAATATTGCTCTTCAAAAATGCCCCTTTTATTTTACCTGGATGCTTTTCCATAACACACGAAGGTTATGCTGGGGAGCTCCATGTAGAAAAGCAAGGGGGTGTTTTTGAAAATTTGAAATCAATGTCAAACGTGCGCCATTCACAGTTTCGGCGACTCAAAACTAAACTCAAGGCGTTATTTACTGAGCTACGACATAATTTACTTTATTTCTTCCGCAGTTTCCACGATACCGGATGGCTACCTCAAGAACGTGTTCTCGGGCGACGAACGCGAGGTTCAAGTCTACCTTCCGCTCGGAACGTTCCAAGTTCGAGTGGAAATTAGCGACGAAAGCGGCATCAAAGTTGATCATTTTATAACCAACATAACGGTACGTCTCTCGTAGTTGTCACCTAGCGATTATTTTCGAAATAAGCGCGACTCAAGTTCGCATTTCTCGTACCGTATTTACCCATATCGTATTGTTCGTAAACTCTTAAGATTACTTTCTGTGAGTTAATTGCACAATTTAATCGACTCGCATCTGTAGCATATTGAAACTGATAAATTAAAAGACAATAATTTGATTTAATTCCACTCGGAAGGAGAGTGCAAAGCAACATGGAATGAAAAATTGAATAGTTTTCCTACCGCAATTTACATGATTCTAGTTTTAACTTATGGGAATATACTATATTTTTAAAACTTTTAACAGACAACCAAACCAACATGTGAAGCAGTCCAGGCGTTCGATTTGCCTCTTAAAAAACGGAAAGCGATGGCCGAAGGAAATCAGGCAACTCTGGCGCAACTGTTAAATGCTGAAACTTCGATAAGAAAAGTGAAACTGCCTTGCTCGAACAAAAATTTGAATGACACAGGTAATGTTTCACTCTTATTTAATGTCACTAAATGATCACTAAAAATGAATCGATGATGGCCAGTGAATTATCATGAATTTACTGACTTGTATTTCTCGTATTTACAAATTATGTTATTATGAGAGTTAGACACTTTTTGGTTTTTCTGTTGTTTCAGGGAATTCAGAAAATTTCCAGGAGGTAAAAAAAAAGTTTAGAATAAATGATTTATAGAATATTTATTTTTGCATGAAGTTTACATGTAGGCTAATCCTTCATCTTTACTCACACGATCAGTCCCTCAGTACGAAGTGCGACAAAATCAAACGAGGCGACGCACGCGCCATCCGCTCTCCGTTTAATGCGTTATTTTGTTGTGAATTGCAGCAAACGAAAGAATTATTAGAATCGACGTTTAATTTCAACACCGACACCCTCGACGATTGCAACAAGGTCAGCAGCACCATCAGTTACATTGTGGGAGACGGAACCACAATGTCCAATTCGACGCAGGTTAGAATCAGCTATATTTTTTATCTCAATGATTTTTTGGATGCGAAGAATAATATCCTAAAATCGTTGTTTACAGGAATTGACGATTAGTATCATGGAAGATTTAACGGGAGTGGTGAAGGATTCGACTCTCATCGACCCGGCGCAGGCACAAGAATTCGTGTTCGGGGGATTGTCTGCTATCGGTTCAATTACTGGCGTAAGTTTTTTACATTTTGTAATTCTTATTTTCGCTTTTATTTATCCTGCACCCAGCGTTGGCCGGCGCCCTCGTTCTAATGAATCTGTTGAAAGGGACGGTGGGAATTTTCCTCAAAGCGGACACATGCACTATATATGAACAGTCACCCACATAACATGTGGTGTCGGTCGGGTTTGAACCCGCGATCGTGGAATTACGAGGCGAGCGCGAAAACCACTTCGCCCCAGAAGTGACAGAACACCATGTTTTCAACAGGGAGGGATTTTTATCTAATACGGTAATTCGGTAACGTTTTTTTTTTCTCATAGGGAATCAGTGGACAGTTGATGAAAAAATTAAACACTGCTTCAAATGGTGAGTTATTTTGTTACTTTTGAGATTATTTTCCGTTTGGATAGATTTGCTGAACATTTTTTCCGTTCTTGATAGGAACGAGTCAATCGAACGAAACGGAATTGGACATCGGAAACGACGAGACAAACGAAGTCGATGATCTCAGAGACACGGTACATTTAGACAAGTGTTTCTCACATTTTTAAAGTTCTTATATCACGACTTTTAAATTGTAAAATAGTCGTATTATGATGAGATTTTGACTTTATGTTTTAATTATTTTTCATTTCTTTTTAACAATTGTTAGTTTTATTTTAAAGGCGAAAAACCAGGTTAATCGTATGTTGGACATGGTGGATTCGATGCAAAACCAATTACTGGCAACTCTTTTGGCGGGAGAAGACAAAAGCGAAGTTCGAACTGAACAAGGACTCATGATGACTCTTCAAATGTAACTTGCTTTTCTATTGTAAATCAAGTCATATATTTTATTCGCCACATAAATTCGCGAAGTGAAATGGACTCTTGGAGAATTTCAAAGCGTTTGATCTCATTGACTGTCAAAGTTTCATACGGCAGAGTGGGAGTGATTGGGGGAATAACTCGAAATCTTTCTGATTTCAGGATGGATGCGATGAATTTTAGTTACATCAACGTTAAACAGGGTGACGCTCTTTACATCTTTCCACACGTCTGTTCTATTTTCCATTTGGATCAGAGTTGTCAGCTGAACATGACGCTGGGAATTCAAGTAAGTATGTTGAAAAACGTTTTAAAAAATATACGCGATTTCAGTTTTTGTCAGGACGTTTTGAGAAGAAAAACAAATTTCGTTTTTCACATTTGCTATAAAAATGTTTTTTTGCAGTTCATCTACTGGCCGATGGTGGTTCAGTCTTACGGAAACGACGCAACGAAACTGGGCGAGGACAGTTCCAACGTTCAGTTGCAAGTCGTGACTCGAGTGGAGAACCGATTGGAAAGAGTGGACGTCCTAGATCTGGAAGAGGATATTTCGCTATTCATTCCGACCAAAGGAAAAAAAGAGGAAACGTCTTTGGAGTTTGACGAAGAGAGCGAACAGGAACCAGCCAAAAACGAAACCGGCAAAAGTAAGAAGTAGATTCTTTACCAAAAGGGAAGCAAATACTTTAGGTCGGGTTTCACCGCGTCCGTCGCATTGCGATTTACCTCTGTGATTGGTCGAGCCCCAATGTTCCCAGTACCCCGTATGTGATTGGTCAAGAGCAACACGATGAAAGTTGAGCCTTTTGTCATCGCATCTTCTCTTGAGTTGAAACAATATAGTTCATTTATTTGGAAGTACACTTTTACGGGGATTTATGACGTCAAATGTTTTATAACGACGACGTTGTTCAATAACGTCAGACAAAAAAATCTGTTTTTCTTCTCAGTTTTGTTTTAGCGTGTTATTTAGTTTGATTAGAACGTTCCATTTTTATAACGTTTCAGAGGTTTACATGGTTTCCGAGCAAGATTGGGGTAAAATGACGTATCATTATCTGGAGATACCGGACATGGAAACGGGATTCGTTCTGCAGTTTAAAACGACCAAGTTCGACAGCCGGTGGTCGGTGTTTATTAAATACAGACAGCCACCCACCCTCGATTTCTTTGATCACGTGATCTCTTTGGAAAACACTTCGAATTCAGTATCGTTCGGTAAGTTTTACAAATCACCTAATCATAATAAATTTGTGCACTAATTACTAAAGAAGATGGGTTTTCAGCTTTGGGAGGGGCTATTTAAAAGGGAAACGTTCTCTCCGTAGTATCTGCGGTAATTATCCACCCCTGGTATTACCTTCTTTTAGAAGAAATATCCTACGGGGTATTTTTGGCCTGAAGATAACAACGTTCTGCGTAGTATATTTGTCACCGTGCTTTTCAAACGCGCTACTGTACTAATTTCATTTTTACTTTGAGTAAAATAATATATAATGACCATTTTCATATTTTGAAGTAAAAATAATTACGACGTACTTGGTAAACTAAAAATAATCTGATAAATTTTATACGCTAAGAATTTCAAGCGAAATGAACAGAGTTTGAATTTTTGTTTCAGTCGAAATAAACGGAGAGATTTTTAAGCAGTTCGATCTGGCCATTTTACCGTCGATGTTGGATTTCAATGCCACTGGTGCCTATTGGTTGGGAGTCGCCGAATTCGAAAACGTTGACGAGGGATTTTCGTTCTGGGAAGCTCCCATGGTGGAGAGCTGGGACACCGCCTTGGTGGACGCGAATTTTACGGCCAATTACACGATGGAAGTCCAGACCACCAGGTGCCTCTTTTTCGACCAGGTCACCGAGAGTTGGATGTCGGATGGATGCCGCGTTAGTATTTTCTTTTTCTTTTTGTGCAATCGAGAGTATTATGGCTATTCCACGCCCTGTAAAACAGTCACAGGAAGGAATTCTATCCTCCTCGTACAACGTTTTGAGCTTTGTAATCTGCATGTCTGACGGAGCGCAAGTCGAAGTTACAAACCCCACATTATAATCGCTTCATTTGAATTTTTACAAGTTTAGTCATAGCTTTAATAAAACCAGCGAGTGAACACTCTGTTCTATTTTTCCCTAGTTGTTACAATGGCAACTACTGTTAATCACTTCATGTCAGCTTTTATTCATTTATAAAATAAATAATTTATTCAGTTATAAATTAGTAATTTTTTGTTTCATTTTATAGCTTGTGGAAGCGAATAGTTCCTTGACGCATTGCAAGTGCAACCATCTCACGACGTTCGGAGGAGGTCTCATCGTCGCTCCGAATCCGATAGACTTTAGCTACGTTTTTGCCAACGCTTCGTTCACCAAGAACCTCACGATTTACTTAACTCTGATAATAACCATTTCTCTCTACGTCATCTGCCTCATCTGGGCTCGAAGGAAGGACCTAAAAGACAAGATTAAGGTTGGTACACGGGTACAGTATACGTAGAAATCGAATGCGGAGATTAATTTAAAATTATGTACAGTAAAACCTTTTTTTCTCGTTACATTACAGCTTGGTGCAACACCGTTACCAGACAACGTTCCGGAACACAAATATCTTTACGAAGTTTTTGTTCAAACTGGCTACAAGCAGAACGCTGGAACAGATTCAACAGTAAGTTCGTAGGCTTTACAAGTATTTCTTTCCAGCGCACTTGTATGCATCCAATCCTGTTGTCGATGTTGAAGTGAAGTTTTCTACGTTCTTCTCCCTTCAGGGTCTCCACTATGATCTAAATACGATGTAGGGGTCTCTAGTTGGAACTGTTTACTTGCTATATAATTTGATTTGGAGCAGACTGTAGTACTGTATAAATAACTCTTATTGCAACAGTCTATAGATACACAAGAGTTAGCAACTCTGTATTGGAACCAATGTTAAATTTTGAATACAATGACGGTCGAAGTTAGTAATTTTCTATGATGACGCGCG
>JAQFYH010000744.1:0-11271 GCA_034694405.1 Scolopendrellopsis subnuda
GTATCTTATGAACACACTCCACAGGCATCACGTCAATGAATATAATTCTTCATTAATTTTTTTAATGTAACCTGCATAAATTGCAATTTATAATTTTGCGCAATTATGTTTTTTAAAAATTTTTTCATAACCCAGAATTTAATAATTTACACTCAAATAAAGTATCTCGAGTAAAATTTATAAAATTCGTGAATTTATCAAAATGAAAAATAACTTATAACAATTTTTAGCCAAGTTTGAGTCAAAATCATAATTGAATACATTTTAAACTTATCAAGAAAGAAGCAAGGCCCTTGTTACTTGCCTTTTTATGCCTGAAATAAGGACCGGCACATTGTCCAAATCTTTTTAATTTTAAAAAACCTTTTTTTTAGGGTGCTGTAACAATTATTTTTAATTGGATATAACAAACATTTTATGAAACCGCCGAATTAGCTTAACTTCAACTATAAATAAGACAGCAGTAAGTTATTAAAAATAATATATTTTCTCACATTTTATATCAAAATTCTGAGTCTGATTAATACGTTTTTTTAAGTATTTAATTAAAAAATAAATGTCTTACTACGTAAGTTAATTTGACACCTACCCTGAGAGCAATCAGTTTTTGTCTTGTACGAAATTTTTTTAATGAAAGCACTGTTCACTTGTTCAGTTAATTAAATGTAATACAAAATACCTAATTTAACCTTAATTTTAAGAGGATAATACCAATAACCTCATGTCCTTTTCTGGAAGTGTCGACTGGCGAGATTTCAAGTACTAAAAACCATGACTTAAAAGAGATATTTTTCAACTTACCCGAAGGCGTCGGACTCTGACAGCTGTCACTCGGTTTCGGTCTCGGACTTTCCCGCGCCATGATGGCCGCAATCGAAAAGTCGGTGGCTTTGGGCTTTGGTATCGGCGAAACCGGCGAAATCGGTGACGAAGCCGGAACCGGACTCTCCATGGCTGCTGTTCCGGCCGGAAAATGCATGGTCTTGTCTTCGGAAATTCTGCCGAACAAATTGTTTTCTCTTACTAGGCTGGGCCCAGCAAAATTATAAAAGTTGGGTAGATTCGTCGTGAAGTTTGTCGTAGTTCTGCGCACTACATGCATCAAGTCGCACGATCGAAAAACAAATCGCCACCCCAAAAAAACACAGTTATATTTCTTCTTATAAATTCGTTCTATTTTGTAGCATTCTGATCAAAGTCATAATCTTCTTAAGTTATATAAAGTTTCAAACAAACTTCAATCCGTTGGAACCACTATTCCATCACCACAGATGAAGTTGATGCGGCTACTTGTTGAAAACCCACGGTAGCAAGAGTTAAAAAACTATGAACTCGTCTGTAGAAAAGTGCGATGGCATATGAAGTTGATTCCGATAGTTGGTTGACGAACTAGAGATGTGATGAGTCCACGGTCCGAGTTCCACGGGGGGACATCATCTTGTTTTGATGATTGAATTAGCTGTCAGCGCTAGAGTTGTGTTGTTTGACTCACACGTATATAATATGGCCAGAGTTCCTCGGTCTGTGTCTACAACAGTTTGGTTTTCTGCACATCCACACGCAATATCGGTCTCTCTTTTCTCTCCTCCCCGGCCTCCGCCTCCTTGATCCTTACTCAGATCTCTTTCATCCTCCCCGTGGCAACACCAGAGGGCAGGAGTTGAGGAGTGGAAAGGAGGAGCCTGTGCGCGGGCGCAGGGGATATATGGGCAGAAGGGGGCAGTGGCTCCAAATTCCGCACAGATGTTGACAGAATCTCTGCTCACTGAAATTGTTCGCGCAAACGAAATAAATAAATAATATTATTATATATGAAAGGTCGGTCCAGCCGCAAAATAGGCAACAAAAAGCTATTTTATATTTTGTTTTGACGCGACGTTGCTGTAAATAATGCGTGTATAATCAATTGGACACTATTTAGGGATGAATTCATACGGTAACTCCTGACGCGTATAATGTATCTGCAGAACAAAAATCTGTTAAAAGTTCGTCGAAATATTTGTCATTAATTTTTTGTTCTTAAATAATGTCTATTTACTTACATTGTTGTACCTTATAAGTACGTGTATTTTGTATAGCTTAAAACAGTAGTTTTATACTCTTTGGTGCATTCCAAAAATAGCAATAGGTATACGCTGCATACAGGGTGACCCAGTTTTTTATGTACTGGGTGGACTAGGTCGACTGTGAGCTTGTTTTACTTCGTTTCGAAGGATCCATAACAAAAAGACTTGCCAAACAGCTTGTTTTGTGGTGATAGCCAGCTAGTTGTATCCAAATCACTAAGTTCTGTGTGTAATTTATCTTCCTACAAAAAAAAAAACAAAAACAGATCTAGTAGCTAGAGTTTGCCGACATCGTTAAAAGAATTCGTTAGAGCGTCGTAGCTGTCGTAATGTTAAATGATAGGGCAATTTGAGAGTCTGGACGTTCAAGAGTTCGCTCTGCAATCTTTGGTTACGAGCACTGTAACTCCTAGCGTATGATCGTTTTTGGTTCATAATTTTGACAATGACATTTCAAAGCATGAACATGACTCAACTAACCTGAAAGAGGACATGTTTTTCTTTTCTTTTGGTGCATTTTTAAGTATTTGTCCAGACGCGATCTCTCCTATTAGATTATCATTGAACACCCTCTATCAAAGGGTACATGATCCCATGGTGGGCAATATTATTACGTAATGTGATCATTCAGGCAATATTTGCTTCAGTGTTTGGGTGATCCGTGATGGACAAACGGATGCAAGCGCAGCAAAATTGCCCTCGAAGAGAAAATGCCTTGCAGGAAAGCACTTTATTGCTGCAAGAAATACACAGAGTATATCTATCACGGGTTATGAATGATGGTGGCCATTCCAAAGTTATGTGCAAAGTGGGCGTGGATATTTTCACCGTTATAGTATCGTATTATTTAGTTGATTTCTGCGCATGTCCTTAAATTTATAGTGTTTACGTTCGGTTTCGAAGTGAAGACGTAAAGATTTCTGAGCTTTCAGGATATATGCAGGTTTGTCCGTTCCGAATATGTATTATTATAGCTTGCATATAGAGTTGCAAGTTGGTTGCATAGGGTGGTTCTGTTTACATCAGTTTGCACGATGAGTTTTTTACCTTTTTGCTGCCTAAACTTCTGCAACTCTGGACCTGATGTCTTGTAAATGGTGGACAAAGATCAGCAAAAAAATAAGACATACGTATTACCAAGAAGATAATATACAAAGAATACGTTTCAGTTAATAATCTTTTCGTACGGAAAAATGTTTTCTGTATATACCGCTAGAGGGGCGCGAGCTCCTGATTGGCTGTACACTCTTCTTTCTTTCTTTCAACTCGCTCGTGTGATTGTGCGCGCCATCATTCTGACAAATTATTTTTCCGTACGAACAGAAAACATATTACACTCAATCTGAGGGCCGTATTCTTTGTATTTTATCCTATTCTTGTTATATTAAATAATTATAACCAGTAAAATTTAAACGACTTTTTATGGTGGGCTTACTCTATCGGATAGAGTTGCAAAAGACTCCAGTATAGTTCCAGACTTCCCAGACCCCGTCAATATTGACCCTCTCAACGGAAGGTAAATTCTTCCAAGTGCTCTTCTTGGTCGAGGAGAGAAGAAGGGAGAAACCGAACTCGCGTTTGGTAAACACTTACCAATCAGGCCCGCTGTCCCCCGAAAAGGAGAAAAGCTGAAAATAAATGAAATAGACAGTTTTATAGCGACAGTAAATATAACCGTAAATTATAAAACGCATCTGTTGTAAAGATCATTTTCGTTTTCTTACAAGTCGTCGGAAAAGTCGCATCGAAAAAAGAAACAAATTTGCGGTTTTTCTTTTTAAGTTTTAACGTCGAGTGGTCACACATCGGTCAGTGTACACGACCCAGACGGAGCAGGTCACGGAAAGAAGTGTCGGGTTTCAATGTTTAACCGTCTGTGCCATATTCAGCTTCTTTTCCACCCGATATCCCCCTCCTGCTGTTCATTATTACGGTGCGGCAAAGATGGTCAGCCATGACAATGGGCTGGAAAAGCCGATCCGCCGTGTATATGGTAAAACCAAGAATAGGATAATTTACAAAGAATACGATTCAGGAAATAATCTTTTCGTACGGAAAAATGTTTTCTGTATATATCTCTAGAGGGGCGCGAGCTACTGATTGGCTGTACACTCTTCTTCCTTTCTTTCAACTCTCTCGTGTGATTGTGTTCCATCTACCATCATTCTGATAAATTATTTGTCCGTACGAACAGAAAACATATTACACTCAATCTGAGCGCCGTATTCTTTGTATATTCTTGGTTTTACGGGTTAACAAATGAATGTTTGGTAAGTTATTTATCATAGTTACGCAGAATAATCAGAAGTTAGTCCAACGCACCTGCTTATCGTTTTCGGATTCGGTTCTGAATCTGGTTTCCATGAACCGTCTTATTTCGAGGAAAACCCGCCTCTGAGCTCGATCTGTCAAGTACTTGGTGTACATGCCCGCCAGGTTGATGCTTATGAACAACAACGCGTCCGCAAATATCTGTTGGGAGAGAGAAAAAACGTGCTGACATCAGGAAGGGACGTGCTTGCGATCGTCATGGGATATATACCGCTAGAGGGCGACACAAATCAACACGGTTCCACTAGGAGTATGAACCTCGTGCACCACTTGTAGATCGCAAGCGTGGGCGATAGTAACCACCTAAACCGCCCCGGTAGGTGTCAGCAGTCTAAACTAACTGTTAGTTTAGTTAGTTTAGACTGCTGACTTGTAATCGTGCGGCTACCAAGGGCCTGGGTTCGAATCCAGGGTAAGGTATGGACTATGGATATTTGTTTGTCTCTTTGTAACGAGAAATTGTAACAGAAATAATGTAAAAAGCTGTAATTCCATACCATACAGTGAGAACAAATCATTTTTTTAGTAACCACCTCTCCCATTCCTTCCTGTTGACCAAACACTACACATACACGTATTGTGATTTACCATAAACAGTGAAGAGCAAAGACCATATTTAATTCTCGCACATACAAAATTAAAGACAACGTACCCCTCACAAGCGTAAACAATGAATTGAAACTTCTCTTAATCGACTCGCTGCCATATCGGATCGAAAACTGCATTGTAATGTATTTATAGACAGGAGTCTTAAGAAAATATACGGGGTAAGACGGTAACATTAAGTTACGGCCAGCTATTCACGGCTGGCGATTGTAAAAAAAAGAACCAAAACAGCGTCGTCAGCAAATCCAAAATCACAATTCTACTTTCTTTAATAATTTAGCGATTATATCGAAAGATCAATTTCGATTCGAAACCGAATCGATAGTCCGGTTTTTTTTATATAATCGAGTTTTCCTACCGCTCTGGCGATGAGATCGGAGGACTGTCGCTCGGGACCTCCACGCTGAAGGATGAGGTGCAAGATGGCGGTGACCGCGCTGCACGCGGTGCACCATTTCAAGGGTAAGGGCAACATGGCGTAAGTCACAAAAACGATGTACAATGGGAATCCGGCGGTGTGCCATTCGTTCAGTCCGTCGACGGGAAACAAACTGTGCGCGCTCAATTCTTCTCCCAGACCAATAAAATCTGAAGGAATCAAAATGTTAGAAATACCCCGTAGTAAGCGGTTGTTTCCCCAAAACACTTTCGAAAGTATCTGGATTTTAGCGGGAAGATCAACAAGATGGCGGTAAATCGAAAATTATAACTCCGGTGAAAGAGCGCAAAATTTACAACAGGTGACTCAAGAGTGATAATAAAATTGCTAATCAGGTGCTTTCTTGCTAAATTTGAACATCGCCAAATAGAGTCGTAAGGTGACATCGTCGGCGGAAAACAGATCACGGTTGGGTTTGCATCCAAGTTGCTAACCCCTTTTGATACATCCCTCGCTGAAATACGAGTGAACGCGCAGCTGTGTACACGTAATGCAAGTGCAATTATTATTATCATATCCACTGCTCATTACTGCAAATTTTCCGTGTAAGCAACGAAAAGAAAAACGGAGAAAACTGATTTTTTGGATCACCTGAAGATTATGTTTCGACTCACCTAGAACGTTGAGTCCGATGGACGTGACCAGCGCGGCCCAGTGAAGATAATTATTTGCAAAATGTTTCCAGAACGTCAGAGCGCAGATCACAGTGTTGACGATCATGAGGACGATGGCCGCGGCCAACGTGGTTCTACTGATATGCTGCCAGAAGACCAGGATCGGGATCTTGACCAGGAAGTCCACCACGTTGACCAGGAAGAGGGAACGCTGCCTCTGCCGCGAGTTGTACCGCTGATAGGCCTGTTCCAGCTGCCGGCACTTGAAAGAATTGGTCCAGGCGGGAAAAACCACCCCTCTTCGGATCTGTCCCTTCTTGAAGATGGGTTCGTGGGGATCGGGGTCGTTGTACGGCAGGCGAGAGGAATTGCTGCTGTGGACGTCGCCGTCAGGACGTAACTCGGACGGCGTCTGCTGACCTTTTGACATAATATTTTAGGTGCTCACGACAGATCTATTAATCGATTTTTTTTAAATCCATCGATACATTCAACAGTGGGCGAGAATGCACCGTATCGCTGTATCGATATTAAACGTCCATAAAATCGACATTTTATAGGTTTCGTGATGGGACAAAACCTCTTCTGTCGAGAGCACCACGTTTTTATCTTGACAGTTTCAGCAATTGGTCGCGAAATAATGCTACGCTAAAGCACACGGTATGCTAAGTTCACCAAATTTTCTCTTTAGCAAAGCAGATCAGTTTTCAAGATAGAGAAATGTGATCGACGCATGCTCAGTGAGAAGGTGACTTTTTTTACTGTGGGCTGCTGGGTTAGAAAATCTTTTTCTAAGATACGAAGTGATTAGCAGGAGTTTTTTTTTTACCTGAGGAACCGGGCAGCGACGGGATACTGACGCTATTGTTACGCTGCTGTAATATCGAGAGGGTGCTGGAATTCGGCCGTCCGATGTCCAAGTTCGATAATCCTATATTTTCTACGTATCTCGTGCAGACCACGCTCAACGGAGAGTCTTGGTTACACGGCAAGTCGTCGATCTTATTCTTGTTATGGTGAGACGAAACTAAACCGAGCGCCGACTTCCATAGTCGATGCGCTTTCTGCTGATTTCTGTAAAAATAATAAAAATAAAATTGTACCGAATGATCGTGATCCAAGGAGTTCAAATAATTGCCTAGAGGAAGTGCGCCAACTAAAGATAGCGGATAACCATTTGTTTGAAAAGAGTGGTTACGCAACTTCTTTACGATATTTTTTCAACAAAAGAGACTGCTGATTGGTTTTTAATTTCAGCGGGAATTTCAAGTATGAAAATTCGAAAATCCCGCTGTCGTAACGTGATAAAACATACTCGTAACATTATTCGTTCTTTTCGTATGACGTAATAACGACCCGAGCTATAATTTTTGCGCCATTTTAACTAGAATTTTTGTTCCTGTTTTAACGATCGAACGAAACTCCGAACATAAATTTATGCTCATGTATAGAAATTAAGAATATACGCCATATTTCTCCAACTTATTTGATAAACTTAGACATTTTAAAAGCTATCTGACATCAAACATGCGGATAAAACTCGGGCGAGAGAGAGAGAGAAAAAACCGTATTAAAGTCTACAAGACATATTGTGAATAATTCATTTTCTTTTTTATTTAGATAAGAATAACGCGGGGTGTTAGATTTTATGAATACATCCAAGTGTGTGTAATCTTTATTTATTTTATAGAAACGGTGTAATCACGTACTTTATTAAATAAATCTTAAAAAAAAAAACTTATTATCTCGTTATAAATAATTTTTTTCTTTCAATACTAGCATGGATAGGATACTTGACTCGGCTCCAATGTCTAGAATCCTTATTATACTTATAAAACCTATATACACGTTAAAATGTGTATGTACCGCTCAGTGTACAGCATGCGTGCGCATGCACCATATGGTGAGAGAAAATGTAACTATGGCATCATTCATAACATATGCATAGCTTCAATTACTCTTTCCCATTGAGGGAATGTCGAGAGGAAAAAGCATATCACGAGAGCCGATTTTGCAAAGTTCCAATCTTTCTGGTGCTGCAACCAGAAATCTACCAGTGGGTGAAGGAGGGTGTCCCGTTATTTCTTCTCGATTCGAAATTAGCCAGTTACCAACCGAAAAGATAATCAATTAGTGACAGGGCTACGCTCAGAATTCTCTATCGTAGGAACTCATATTTCTAAGCTATTCGCACAATGCAATTCATTGCCACATTTTTTTTTACCCCTAACTGGAACTTAGCAAACGAAATCTATAGAACTCCAAGAAACAATGCGGACAAAATATTCAAAACGCGCTCACACAATAAACTGAGCGACGTTGAAATAACTTATTAGTTATTTCACACGATATAACCAAGATAGTAGGTAGGCTATAATATACAATTATTATACTATTCTTGGTATAACCCGTATTTGACGTATATAACTTACGTTATCGGCAGTGACCTAGGGGTTAGCGCATCGCAAAACACCCACACTGACGATGGTTGGAATCTCGGCGGGGATCCGTCTCTCCAGACGATTGTTCGTAT
The DNA here is from genome assembly GCA_034694405.1 of Scolopendrellopsis subnuda. NCBI lineage: Eukaryota > Metazoa > Arthropoda > Symphyla > Scolopendrellidae > Scolopendrellopsis > Scolopendrellopsis subnuda. The sequence continues at coordinate 8,590 of JAQFYH010000744.1, forward strand.
TCGTGTCGATTTTGGCACGTAGGGGTCGAATATTCCTCTTATTCGATAATTCACCAGAGGACAAACCCATCCGTGTGGTGACCACGGAGAGTGGTGCTGAGTTAACCCGCGTTTGTAAAATATACGAACGTAATAATCGACGTAATCGACGTAACCGACGTAATCGACGACTGACAGTAGAATCAACACCGGGATTCGGATAAGTATAAGCGGGAACCGGGTTCTTTGAAAAAAAAAATTAGTAGAAGGCGGATATTTCGAACTCAGAAATCGATCATAGACTGGTTCGATGTATCGATGCACTTTTTTTTACATTTTTATTTCTGGAAAGAAAAAACCGATTTCGTTTCTTCGGATTTTTTACTAAAGAATTTCCTTAAAGAAAAAAGGCGAAAAAAAGGCGCGTGAGATGAAAAGTTAGAATAATCAGAAATGACCTACTAAAAGTGGATGCCAGAGAACGAGAGAGAGAGAGAGAGAGATAAGTATTTCGCAGTGACCATCTGTTTTTTGACCCGAATAAGCGTTCGCGCGGAACAGAATAGGATGAATCTGTCGCCAAGTTACTTTTCCACCAAAATCCAGCGCGTCATTTTCGCGTTGCGAATCCGATTTTCACAGTCAAAAGAGAAAGTGTGTTTTTAATGCATTTAAAATTCCCCTTTTACATAAACAAGGAATCTAACCGGAGGAGGAGGAGTGCCCGGCCAACGGAAAAGTACGGAGAATGTCGCAATATCATTTTTAGGCATCGAGACGAGAAAGTCTCTTCTCGACTATTTCAGAACGACACGAGAAACGTGACAGAAAAAAAAAAAGACGAGAAAGAGTAAGAATTTGTCTCGTCTCGTTTTCTCGATGCTGATCTCTAAAATCATTTTATACTTCTGTACTACGTAAACTTGGAGTAAACAACTATGGGCGCGTCCAGAATTTTTTCTGGGGAGGGGGGGGGGGACGAGATGCCCTTTTTTTTTAGGTCTTTTTCTTTTTCTTCTCCCCCCTCATTTTCTGGGGGATGTCCCCTGGCCCCATGCTCCCATGGTTCGACGAGCAATCCCACGTTTGAAAGGGCACTGAAATCCTTATATTTTGTTGTGGAAATGGGATTTAAAAACAGCTTTCCAACGATGTTTTTGGGTTGAAACTATACTGTCAAATCGTGAGATGGAAAAACTCCACGAGTGGATCAGAAGCAAGACAAGTGTGAAAAGGCAGATTTACAGTTTCAAACAGTTTTTTTAGACGACTGCCGAGAAGAAAGTTTCAAGTTACGCAGAATCAAACAAAAAAATATTGTATATATTTCGTATCTAGCGCAAACCGTGCAAATGCATGTATAATTTGTTTTCCGAAGTAAAAAACCAACCGAATCTTCGAACAGAGAATGTAGCTCTCTATTTCGTCTCCTCCAGATTTGCGAACTCTGAAAATGTTAACTCGAGATATAGACTAATGTATCTGGCGCGCAAATATGGGACGCGTCAGATGAAAGGGTTCCAACTTCCAATATCATCGCGGAATGGAAATGCATTATTAAAAATCGAATTTTTTTTTATCTCCGTAAGTAAAAGTTGAGAGTTTCGCGCGGGGTTAAGAAGTGCATATTATACGATACGGTACATACAAATCCAAGCCCCCCCCCCTTCCTTTTTTTTTGAAGTTTTTACTCCGTATATTTTTTTTCATGAATATATTTTTGAATTTTTGGAACAATGGAGTTACAAAATTCACTTTTTTTTCTGATGAAACGCAGGTTGCGAAAGAATTGGAATCTATACGCCATCGTACTTTAGTATTGTAAATTGTGATTACCTACGAAAAGACGGAAAACAGGTGAGTTTTATAAACACTTCTTATAGTTTTCGTATAAGTTAAAAGTGAATAAAACGAAATCAAAAGACGACGACATTGCCGATTGTTGATTTTACTTTATATTTTATTAATCTTATCTTTTGCGCAAAAGCTGCGCGCGATAAAAGCGTTATCTGCGAAACAATAACCGGTAAAACCCCCCTAAAAAGAGTGCTTATAATAAACACTTATTCATAATTAACTGGCAAAGAATAATTTAATCAAGAGCCAAGTCGAATATTCTAGAGACTCCATAAATTTTTCCATGCGCTAAATAATGATGAAAATGGAGTGACTGCAGCTGTTGCCGTATATTTGCCAGGGATATATCAAAGTGGGGGTTAAAAACTTGGATTCAAAATCCGCAGCTCTCTCACGCATGAGAAAACTATTAAAAATATTATAAGTTTCTCATGGCTGCAAGTTTTCTCTCCTAATTTTTCGCTCCTGGTGACCTACAGAAGAAAGAAGTACCTCATCGTTTCGATTGTAGAATTTTGTAGGAAATCCCTGCAAGTACCAGTATCTAATGCAAAGTTTATAGGATGAGTATAACGAAAACTTGAAGTTTCCTGTCTATGCTATTGAGCTAGAAACCCATTCTTGTTACAAGTGGGGGACTGGAAGCACAGGCAACCGTTTGCAACTTCATGCCAATTACAAAGCAATTTTCATGCAATCATTGGCATTTTCATGCCACCGTTGGCACCTTAAACTACTGCGCACACGTACTCAGAACGTGTGCGCAATCGTTTAAGGTGGTTCAGTAGCTAGAAAACGGAGAAAAATTAAAATACACAAGTTCTCGGCTAATTCTCGTCCTAAAAT
>JAQFYH010000745.1:0-11270 GCA_034694405.1 Scolopendrellopsis subnuda
TACGTTTAAAATCTGGATGCCCATCATAACGGGATGCATCCTGAGATTTTTTACATAGGTTATAACTTATTTGTAATTATAACTTATGTACCTAGTATTATAAAAGCAAAAGCGAATGTTAAAGTTATGATTTCATTTTAGAGTATTACGTAAGTTAGTACAAAACGCTGTGACAGATAATACATGCTGAAATTATGCAATGGAAACACGGGATAACAAAATGTAAACTACAAGACAACGAACTCTGTCTTTTCTTAGATAATTAAAGAACATGAAGTGAATTAATCACTATATTTTCAACGTTGTTCTCAATAAATAAACATACCCCGTATAAAATAATGCACAGTGATCGAATTGTGAATAGCTTTTTCTAGGGTAAAAATGCGACGGACGAATATATAATTTCTCAATCGCATTTGATCCATCCAAAGAAGATCCACAGCAGCGATTAATGATTATCGAAAATTTGGATAAATGATTTATAATACTGCAGCATTGATTACTTAATTTAATAATTTATCCATAACGAATTACCGGGTAGTACCCAGTATATCGTACTGTATAGCGTTGAATGTAAAGTTTTAAAGCATTCAAAGAATTTCTCTATGGATGGATGCGTAGCAGTATTGGGATTACAACTTACATATACCCTTGTTCTTCGATTCTTCAAACCTATAACGAATTATTGCACGCAATCTCTGAAATAAAACGCACCTGGGGAGAAACACAAGTAAAAATTCGTTCCAGATTTGTTTTCAATACTGGATTTTCTACATCCAACGAGTCCAGCGCAGTAGCTGAAAATTTGATACCCAATGTTTATTCATCTTTATCCCAAATATAATAACTGTGTAATTCAACATGTAACCGCTTTATCTTGTCAATTCTTACAATTTCAAAAGGGCGTTGGAGAATGCAAAACCGAACCGCCTTCTGCTTTTATAATCCGATACCACCACGTAGTCCTTCCTTTATGTACATTGTAGAGAGAAAAAATGGGGATTTTTTGTCGATGCTCCTGTTTTTGTGACGAACAAACGGCGTGTAGCAAAAGATCCCAGAAAAAGAGATATAGTGTGACAGTGTCTTTTTTGAATAGGATCGAATTCAACCGGACAGGTAAACACGAATTCACACAACACGGTGTAACTTTATCTCTTTTTCCTTTCGCGGGGTGATAGTCACTTCCCTCGCAGACAAAACGTCTAGCTGATTTCGAGGGACCCTGATACAGATTGTAATACATTTTGAAAAAAAAAAGTCTGTTTATTGTCGAGAACGGAGAGCGGATTTCCTGCTGTAATAGAATTAAAATATTAAAAAATAAAATACAATATTCTGATGTGGTGAAAAACTAGTGAAATATCCAAGGACAAGAACATATAGGCAGTGCCGAAACTGTCCGGTCCCTTTATCGAAACCAGGTACAGGCCCTCAACGTTTTGGCGAGCAGCTGTCGTACTCTCTCAATTAAAGTGAAATGCAACTGCTGCTCTTATGGTTACAGGGAATAATTAGGCAACACTTTGGCCAATTTTCGATTATTTTGTCATTACGGGTATTTCGCTCCCCTAATAAGAAAAGACTACTTTGTTCAGTTTGGTTTTTCGAGCCCCCCTTCAGCGCGAGTATAGTGGCACTCGATATTTTGGCGACAAGTCGATAAAAAAACGTGAAAAACCAAACTGAACAAAGTAGTACACTTTGAACTATGTTGTTCCATGTTTCAGGAAAATTTCGTTTTTATTTAGTCCAGCGATTTCCCGACAATTTTCTTTTGTCTTTGTACCAGAACTATAATGGGCAGCCTATAACTTACCCGTTAGTATTCGTATACAGTAGTAAAGTAATTATGGACGTTTGGAAAACTATCCCGTTCAAACTCGAAGAAAAACGCAGTTCATGGAATAAAAAGAGAACACATCATTTATTTGAAAATCGCCAACAATAATAAACTGGTCTCAAAAGACAGTTCGAAAACACAGAGAGGACGCAACAAGAGACAGTGAAACACGAGACCATCTCCACTGTATAAATGTTGCTTCATACATGAAAGTGTTGATAAAACTAGTAAGGAAAAAGGGAATGGGATCTTTCGAACAATGAACGAACGTCTTTGGACAAACAAGCATACGAAAAAAAAAGAGTATTGTGTACAGTATATAAGTTGGGATCCCCTCCTATTTCCCCTCCTATAAGGTGTATTATATACATCAGGGGACCTCCCGTGTGGGTATTACATGTCCAAGAAAATGGAAATTAGTTCTTTTGAAAGCAAAGACAACATGCAAACCCTTGCAAATACTGGGTACGGCAATAAAAAAAGAAGATTGGACCCGCTCGCCTGTATTGAATGGTTTAATTTTACTGAGAAAAGTTATGCACACATATATGCCTGTGTTACAGTATGGCTTTATTAATAGTGTGTTAAATACAGTATTGCTTCATGTAAGGCCGGAGTATCCATTTTAAAAACGTAAAATTTCGTATCGCACGCCAGGAATCAGAACCTGCAAATGCGTGTTTACGTAATAACTTAGCGAGTTTTAACATGCAAAGTAACGCTAACGTAACGTACACGTATAAGTATGTTCTGAGCTTAGATTTTGCAGTAGCGAGATGTTATAGTGCCCAAGCTCAGAACTATAGTCCACTCCTACGTTACATTTACATTACGTTGGCGTTACGTACGTTGCAAGCGAGAAGCGAGTTTTTTTGGTAATATAAAAGCTCCTTGGTTTTAGTAACTTCGACGTAAAGCTAACCTAACTTAAATGTAACGTTATGAGCTTGCGAACATTGGGTTTTCACTGCAAAATTCAACGTGCCCATCCTCAGAACGTGTCATAACGTTACGTTTACGTATACGTTAGCGTTACTTTGCCACAGCTAAAACTCTCTATTAACTCGCAATCATTGCACACGTAATTGTTGGATTGATTGGTTAGGGTATACTACACATTATTTATTGTCCAGTACTTTTGTAAAGTACATTGCGTACATGTACGAGTTGCTGGCTTCGGTAAAGGCAGAGAACGTCGAACATTTTCTAAAATACAGAGAATCTATGGGTTTATTCGTAAAGGGTTTATATACTAACAGAACAGTCCATTGTGCGTCGTTCCTTCTTTCTGTCGTTCAACGCTTTTATATTAAGCGTAAAGATATATTTTCTCCCCCCGGATCCATCTACATCAGAATTGCAACGATATAATACAGTTATTAGATGTTCCACCTACAATAATGGAACGCATATTTTCTTCGCATGGATGGACGAGAGAGCCCCGTTTAGACATTCCTGCCTGGCGCGTGCCGGAGCCACGAGATGGACTCCAATATCGCGGGAGGATGAGAGAACCATAAGACAGTCTCAAACTTACATATAACTGTCGATTTTATTATAAACATCAGCGCCGCTCGGCCTTGTCAAAGTAAGATTGACTTAACGTTCGTGTTCGCGCTCATTCCAGTTTCTCGCGCGTGCGAGCATTCTAAAGCGTGCGCTGCCAAGAATTTCATTAGGAAAGAAGCAGTCTATAAGAGAAAGTATTGGTGGAAGAAGAGTTAAGGTGATAATAACAGCGCTACACTACTACTACTATATAAAACCTGCTGTTCGTATATCGAGCAGCCGTCTCCAAAACACTGCTAACCCACCTCATCACCCACACAGGGTGCTGTATCGACAGACTAACCACCTCTTTATAAACTAACGATATGATTAACTATCGTGAGGAGGCTTCCAACTGTTTGCTATAAAAATATGCATATGTCATTCGAATTTGCAATATCATGCTGACAATATCTTTCTGCTGCTGTAATAAATTCAGGTAGAATTCAATCGCACTTTCCTTGATTATAAATATTCTTCCAGTATTTTGTGACGATCTTTAATAAATCCTGTCTATAAAACCCAGAAGAATATATGCCAGTACCTATACTGAATTTTTTGTAGTACCGCGGTAACGTTAATTTGTCGAAAAAAATGACTTCTTTGATATTTCGAGTAAAAGTTTCAAATTAAACAACGATAAGGTCAACGTAAGCTTCGCGTTCAAGTGTAGCTAGAGTGACGTACTCTATACACGAACTGTGCTGCGTATAAGGTTATAGAAAAGGTCGTCCATGCATAACACGATCACATAACGCGAGCTTACATTGTCCTCCGCCACGATTGTCTGATAAGAAGAGAAGATTACTTCCTGAATAATTTGAGGAGGGTTAGGTTGGTCTTACTGTTTCTCCAAACGGCCTTACAGACCTCTGAATAGATAATCTATTTCTTTGGCATACCATATATGTTATCAGCCGACTATATATAGACATTTTTTTCTCTTTTCTTCGTTTCTTACTATGCCGTTGGAAAATGAACAGCAGTTAGAGGGGGGAGAAAGGGGGGGGGGTGTTGATTTCGGAATGCGAACGAAAAGTTTCCGGCCTTTAGGTTCACAACATTATGAAATAGAAGAAAAAAAGTGGAAGTTTTCCGATTAATAAGTTCATTTTCTCTGTTCTCTCTTTCCCCACCCCACCCCCTCCGCCACCTCTTTTACCAATATCGTCTTATGTGACAGAGTTAGAAAGATCAGATGATATAGGGGAATTCTTGGCAGCATTGTAATGGTTGGTAATAAATTGTGTTGGTAGGCTTTTCCCTGTTGACAAGATATCAATACAGCAGCACTACCAACCGAATATTCGCGCTGCTGTCAACACGCACATGATCCCAATAAAAGTCGAGACGAAAAAAAAAACCTGATTATAAAATATATAGATGGGAGTAGTATTTCCTTTTTTTATTATAAAGGCTATAAAGAATAAAGGCTATAAACAAAGTTTGAGTTATTTTAGAAAGGACTTTTTATTTGCGCAATTTCTCATTTAAAATTCGTACAGGGACGGGAGCATCTACGGGAGAATTCTAACGGGATTTGAACCCGCAATATTCGAGACAGACAATGCCTCTATCTCCATTCCACACAGCTAGTTGTTCCGCGCAGTCGCCCGACATGTTCCGCGCACATTGGAGAAAAACTAGGGGACACGTTGCTGAGCAGGTCTTTATTTTGCTACATCTCTCGATGGTAGTTATTTAGCGTGCTGACAAACATCAGGGAAAGGAAACCATGAATAACACACACCGCAAAATCACAGTTCGGACTCTCTTTATGTAAAGTTTGTACGCTTTTCCCCTGGCTCAGTCGCCATTTTTTTTTAACTGGCCGTTTCTGACGTCTGAGCAAAAGGAAAAGTGTGCGAACTTTACATAAAAGGATTCCGGAACTTTTCTGTGAGTGCTAAACATGATTTCCACCTCCCGGAACACACGCGAGCTTGACCAGCAGAAAGATATCATAACGATAAATCGATCATCGTTCTGGAATTAAATGAAGCTTAACTTATCATTTTTCGGAAAACTTTTGTATTCAAATTATTCAAAATTAGGGGAAAAAAATGATAATAATAATATTCGTGGAAACGTCTTATAGTGATATGTCAGTCTTGCATAAACGGTTCCTATAGTTTCAAAAAGAATTTACAAAAAAAAATTGTTGTTAGCATTTTATGCGAATTCATTAAGTAGAAAATGATATATTTTTATAACGATGTCTATTATTTTTATTTGTTACCTAGGAGAATAAGTTACAGCAGAAAATAGTTAGTGATGCGTGCGCATTCTAACGTGAATGCAAGAAGAGAAATATTTTTAATGAATTACATGGCATTTCAATATTCATAAACACAATAATGCAAGATTTTTTTTCCAGATTTAAAAAACAAAGGTTTATAACTCAGTAAGTTAATTTTGTTTGTTACCGTATAAAAAAAAAGATGGTACAATTTAGATTACGGTAACAATTAATACAACATTGTTTACAGCAGAAATATTGTTGCTTTATCTCTTATCAGTATAAGTATAGGGACCCGTGAATTTTGCATTAACTTAAGCGATACCACGAAAAAAAAATATTACACTAAAAACCTTAAAAACCATTTGTGACCACAGTGGTTCATACAGGAGAGCCATTTCCAACTCTCGATAACTCGCGAAATTTGCTCCAACCCACGAAAAACGAATTAACCCACGAAAAATGACGAAAAAAAGAAGAAATTTCAAAAAATGTTCTTCTAAAAACCATTTTTTAACCAGATGCTCTCTGTATGTGTGTTAAATTTCAAGTGTTAAATTTCAAGTGTTAAATTCAAGTGTTAAATTTCAAAAAACAAATTTATGGCCAAACACAGCTCGCAGAACTTATTTTTTCGAGTTTTTTTTTAATTTTTTTCGAGCGAAATTTACTTGAATTTGTTCAAAAAAGTTCCAATTCTTCATCGTTTCGAGTGTCTGGTTCTACCTTATTACAGCTTATCGTTCGTGAGTTATTAAATGAGTAGATTATTCTTTATACTCCCAGCTCTTTTATGAGCAAAACTCAACAATAGTCTCGGAATATATAACAATCGGAGAAAACATTTTAAATCTATTAATTTAACTCTTCCTGGGCGACCGATCGAATAACGATAATTATGATGATATTATTTAAAATTTCGACGGATATAAAATTGTACAGCAGCAATAGGCCGCAAAATAATGGAACGATATTCGCAGAGGGATTATCGGAATTTCATTCTGCGAGAGGATAAAAAGGGATTACAGAGTAAGTTTTGTCGAACACAGTCATATTAAAATCATCTGCTGTCATCAGTGCCCGGCAACAATATCGTCCATTCGCTTATTTTTATCATTAATCGATATTAAATCGGATCTAAGAATCGATTTTTAATTAAATCGCAACTTTTTTTCCTTATATTTTTTTCTAAGTTACATCAAACCAGTGGCGGATCTAGGGGGATGATCACCCCCCCCCCCCCTGGTTGAAAGCAACCATTGATTAGAAATACACCAATATTGACGTAAAAAAATTCTGACCAAAAAACTGTAACTCGAATAACTCGTTTTTTTTTTTCGAGTTTGAGTGCACTTTTTTTTTTTCAAAAATTTTTATTTACACTCATAGATTTGGGAAATTACGGATAGATGTCTATCGATAGGGTTCAAATCCCAGCATCTTAGATGTTGGGTTTTGCGAATTCGCAAAGATAGTTTAAATTTACGTTGTATGTTATAACAGGTCCAATTCTGTATAATACGAAGTATAAGTTACAACGTAAAGTCCTAATATCAAGTAAGCGATCTTTGTAAAGATTCTGGGATTGGAATCTCCTCGATTCCAAGAGGGACGGAAGACAGCCACTCAAACGGAGTGAATTGGTATAAGTTATTTTTGGAAAACTGAGTTGACAAAGCGTGGAAAGATACCTAATCTCTGCGATTTGACTTCAAAAGAAAAAGATGCTTTAGCTTTAAAGAAAGAATAATTTTTTTTTCTGTTGCTTAATGTTTGTAAGATTATTTCTATAATTATATTATTAATTTTAAACCAGCTTATTAGTTATTACTGATGGGCACCAATTTTTACGTGGTTCTCAACTACTCATACTAGTCAAACTACGGTATTTCGTAAATTATTGATAGCAGAGTGGTCAGCAAAGTTTAAAAACACGAAAGCATTTCGAGTTCGACAATATTAATGTGTTAAAACTGTTTTTACAGAATTCAGATCTGTTTTAAATTACAGATCTGTATTAAATAAATAGATCTATTAAATACCCGTAAAATAAATTACTATCCGAAAACGAAATTTCTTGACTTAAATTCAAAGTTTCTACCACAAAGTTTACTCTGTGAAGTTACGAATTATTTATAATGGTATGTTCGTACAACAGAATTTGAAAATTTCCACAAGAAAAAAAAAGAGCTTTTAATTAAATTGGACAAAAAACTATTTAATACAGTGTACTTTTTATGTAGTTACGATTTCAACAAAAATAACATTTTTAGGCCTGTAACAACTTCCATGGATCGCACAGACTGATACGATTGGTCGCCATAATATTCTACATCGTCCAATCGTGCCATGATTTTGTATCTGTTTCATAATAATGTAACAAGATGTATCCACCCTCTCTCCGTCATGTATCATTCGATGCAATTCCGTATAAACCCGCTCCGTTTAAATCACTGGACATTCTCCTGTAACCGAAGCGCTATTTTCTTTCATCTCACGGTGTATTTTTATCTCACTCTGTCGCCATCTAGCGTGAGGATGAGTAAAGAGATTATCCTTCAATCTTCAAATGGAGAAGGGGATGCATGATGCTGATTTCTCAATAAGTTATTATGCAGAATGTTTTGGCACTTGGCAGATGCAGTGGCATAGATATGTGGGGGCTAAGGGGGCTTAAGCTCCCAATAATTTTTTTTTCATTCTAACGACAGTCGATAGATACTCCAGAGTCAGCAACACGACATCTTAGTTATAAGAATCGAAACTTGTAGTTAATAGGGAAACTCCATACGTGACAAACAGAGCCGTGCAATGAGCCATAGACAAACATCTGGTGTCTTTTATCTATGATTGTATGTATCAGCTGCCTGGCATAGAGAAAAAATTAACATATCTCGAGCGTTCTGCGCTTCTCCTTGACAAGCAGAGCCACCGCGCGTCATCATAAAAAATTACTCACTTCGACCGGAGTTTGTTTCAAAATTTAACATTGGTTCCAATACAGTGTTACTGACTCTGGAGTATCTATCGACTGTTGATAAGGTTCTACCCCTATTCTATATCAAAAAGCCAGAGCGATATTGAAAATCGAAAATGCATCCAATTTGACTTCAATTTCGAGAAATGTCTAGTCAAAAACCAAATTGGTAAAAGTTATAGACTGCTTTTAAACGCAAAAACTTATTTCAAAAAAATTGTGGCCAAAAACTAAGCCCCCAATCAAATATATATACGCCACTGCTGACTGGTCAGAGATGCCTTCTTCCTGTACTAATGGTACAAAATATTATATTCTTTTACTACTGTATTATTATTCTATTTCTATACTAATTTGGCTTAATGATTGACACACTCTATAATCTTTATGTTATTTTATTACCTTATTAACATGTATTGGATAGCGATTGAATTACTGTGACACCAATATTGATATTTACAAGTTCAAATGGTATCGAATGGTGTATGGGGGTATGGAACTAACTTTATTTTTATCGTTCTACAGTTCCAGCAATTTCCTTTTGTTTTCGTATTGGTAGATAGAAACGCTTACAACGATGAGGTATAGGAACTTTTTATTTTGACGAATTCAATTTGAATGAAATTTAACACAGTGTTAGATAGGATATGTTGTGATGTTATATATAAAATTTCAGAATTTTTCACAGTGGGGATTAGGAGATAAAGCCACGCGAACATAGTGTTTTTGATCAAAAACGCCATGTTCCCGTGGCAATATCTCCTAATCCCTGTGGTGAAAATTTCTGAAATTTTATATTTAACATCACAATACATCTATCTAACACTATGTTAATTTCATCCAAATTGAATTCGTCAAAAAAAAAGTTCATATACCTCATCATTGTAATCGTTTCCATCAACCTTAAATATTGTTCTCATGTCCTGCGGAGTGCCAATTTTAAAAATAAACTTACGTCGTTGTATAACTTACACAAGTAAAATCAGTTCAAATAATCAATTCACATATACCTCAGTGCTCATAAATTCTTAATAATTGACTGTAAACTGCGATTCACGAAACATCAGTCAGAATCTTTCTTATTTTCTGTATTTGTCAAGAATCAGCATGATGTAAAAATTTGACGGTTTTAATTTCAAATTTAACTTTTAAAGAACTAAAATGAATTCAAGAAAGTGAAAGACCTGTCTTGGCTAACTTCGTCTTTCGTGGTATCTCTATCCGGCTAATAATAACGGACGAAATTATAAATACTCGCAAAATATCATTATTATTGCACATTGATTAACTACCCCGTATATAACTTAGCTTTATATCTAGTATTGCACATGAAAAAGTTAATAAGATAGATAACAGCATGATTAATAAGTTATGGTTACAAAACAAAATGTATTATACGAGTCAAAACATTTTACAGTTTTATACAATTTATAACGTTACTTTACTCTGCCTTCTATTACAATGACGTTGAACACCCTATGTTTCAGACTGTACATGATGGTACTTTCAGTCAAAGTCACTTGCAATCAAATCGTGCGTCAAACCGTAAAATAACGAAATCAGCAAATGCTGGGATGGGATCAGACTTGTAAATGCGGAGAACAAAAATCAGTGTTAGCAAGAATAGGATAATATACAAAGAATTCAGGAAATAATATTTTCGTACGGAAAAATGTTTTCTGTATATACCGCTAGAGGGGCGCGAGCTCCTGATTGGCTGTACACTCTTCTTCCTTTCTTTCAACTAGCTCGTGTGATTGTGCGCCATCTACCATCATTCTGACAAATTATTTTTCCGTACAAAACATATTACACTCAATCCGAGTGCCGTATTCTTTGTATATTATCCTTGGTTCTTGGTATAAGCAATTTGTTTTAGCCACGTTGATCAACAAAAGGGAAGAAAACATTAAATATTGTATTTTTTTTTTAAATTTTATAATGGATTTGCTAATACAATTTTAAATCTGCAGGGTGTAATTTTTTAAAAAAATAATTTTGAAACGAGTCCAGACAAAAGGAATATTTCTAGATTGAAAGAATAAACGCAAGATTGCGAGCGCAGCCTGTTAATTTTAAAAAGAAAATATTAATAACGAAGACCATTTTTCAAGGGCGTCCGTAGAAGGGGCAAACTTTAATAATTAGACAGTGTAGTTTTTTTGGCGTTATCATACAATCCAGGGGTACAATCGACTCATCTTGCTGCGGACGCCCATGAACGTTTTGCAACAACACATCATATTAGTTGAAGAGATCGTATTGAAACTTGAATATGACACGAATAAATGCAGTATTATTACACTGATGCAATAAAGTAAACGATAAAAGTACAACACAGTAATGCAAGTGAAGTGCTGAGACTTAAAAATGAAATGCGTAAGAATAGTGAAAAAGAATCGGGCAAACTCGATTTTGAATATCCATTAACTAATTAATTTTTCTCAACTGCGTGGATATGGAAAAATCGAGCGAGTGCTTTTAAAATAAAGATTTACGCTGTACACTTTTGGCTATTCCGAAATTACTGTAAAACCTCTTGTAAGAGCACCAATGAAATTTAAAGCAACATATTTTTTAAAAATGCATATCTCAAGAACGGAAAAAGATATTGACCTGCGGTTTTTTCTGTTATATTAGGAACAAATCAAAGAATATGTGTA